>CM039121.1:0-238094 GCA_022036555.1 Microstegium vimineum
CAAGAAGTGAACCTGTAATTTAGGAAATCATGTCCAGACAACAAACTTTGCAAGCCTTATTCTCTCATAAACCCTAAAACACATCTTTCAAGAAAAAACTAAAAGCCCTAAATGTCTCAAACAAATTAAATTAAGGGCCTCTTTGGCACAGCTCCCAGCCGCAGCTTGACTCTCAGCTCCGCGGAGCCCTGTTAAACTTAAATGCAACTGGATTCTGGTAGGGAGCTGACGAGAATCATTTCTTCATTTACACGAGTTGGAAGCTAAAAAAACCCGCTCTCCACTGCTTCCCGCTGCTTCCCATTCATTTGCCAAAGGAATCACTTCAGAATTGATTCTCACCTGCTCCCCACCAGAATCACTCCTTCGGAGAATCAAGAAGTGAAGCTCTACCAAGGTGGCCCTAAATAAGTCCAGTTATTAAGCAGTAGTTTAAGCTGCAACCCGTAACATCAAAGTGTACTGCTACACACCTAACTGAAGCCTTACTTGATCTTTCTCATAAAGTAATTTTGGTAAATACCTGTCAGCTGATGATTTTGTTTTATTGTCAAACAGTTAGTTATACCCAGTCTGAATGATGAGAACTTAAGTGCATTATGCTCACACCATGACATCAAGGTAATGGTACCGTGACATCAAGGTAATGGTGTGATGCCTCTTTGAACGATCAGGTACCAAACAGTGTTGTCAGTTCACAACACTCGGTAAGCACAATTAGTCTTTTGAAAGGGAGCTGAGCACAATTACCGCATTATAAGGCATAACTTGCTACAATTTGAGAGGGAAATGAAAGCATCTTGGCATTTGTATTAACAGCATAGTAAAATAGTTTAAGCTGTAATCTTGCATCTCATGTAACACTTTACTGAAACCTAGTTCATGCTCCTTTCATAGTGTCATCCATTTAAGATGCTTTATGGAAGTACTAATGGAAGGTTGCCAAGACTGCTTGCCCTTTCAATAAATAAAGGCACACCCAAGAACGCAAATGATGCATAAGGAGGTAATCATCAACAATACAAGCAAAGAAGGCTTCCTTAGCTTATACTCACTCCGTCCCAAAATTACAGTCGTTTTAGGACCTGGGGGGAGTACCAAGGCAACAAGCAAGTGACCTGCTTACCCCTACAATTGAAATGATTACAGTTCAGACAGCAATGGATGCATTAAATGTTTGTCCAACTTGTTTATTCGAACGGACACACACATCCATGCATACGGCGTCGTATCCTTCTGCTGGCTGCCACGGAGGAATCGTGTGTGGGATTACTTTTTTGTTATTAAAAGGCCGGACGGATGGGTGAGGGGACAAATGAATATGATGCATCTGACTCGCTGAGCACTATAGGTACGGCAATAGGTGTGGGACTCGCGCAATTCGTAGGGGGGCGACACTTTCAACGGGACAAGTTTTCCAGTCTAAAATGACCATAATTCTGGGACAGAGGGAGTAGGTTGGAACTTGATTGATACATTAGGGTTCAAGATTTATATATTTACTATCCAGATTAGATTTAGCTTTCTATGGGCAAAGAGCTCGATGAATCTCGTTTGTCTATAAGATCAAAAGTTGAGTCCTTCTATATTCAGCATTACAGCCCCTTTCAGAAAAAAAAAATGGGCAGAGTAAAGCAAAAAAATGCAACTGAGAAATGAAAGGACCTAATACTCCATCCATCCTAAAATAAATCAACTTCTAGAGTTGTCCTGAGTCAAACTATTTTAAGTTTGACCAACTTTATAGAAAAGAACAGTAACATGTATGACATCAAACAAGTATATTATGAAAATATATTTCATGATGTATCTTATAATATAAATTTGGTGTCATAAACACTGGTGGTCTTTTTAATAAATTCAGTCAAACCTAAAAATGTTGACTTAGGACAACTTTAGAAGTTGATTTATTTTGGGACAGAGTGAGTATATATATGAAGCATGAGCGACATGCGAAATGAAAGGACCTAATACATTTGATCTCACAAAGACAAATCCTTAGAAGAGGTGAACATCCATGTGGCAGGTTCAGGTCTGTAGATAATTGCCAAGATCAGATCAAAACGTTAACAGTCCTAAACCTAACTGGAAAATCAAGCACACTCGAGGGTTCAAGCAATTGACTACAGACAATTCGTGGGTGAGTTCGCATATTATCCTGGAATTGAGCATCACAGACAGGAAATAAAACACAGTGAAACATTGGACAATTACTGAATATGGAACTGTATGGTCATCGGAGAAAGCAAAAGGAAATACTTACAGTGGTGAGCAGGGCGAACGACCACCGTTCACATAGTACACAAACAAGTATGAGTCATAATGCTGTCCTCTTATGTAGTAAAACATTGGAAGCCGTCTGACCAGCTTAAATAGCATCTTCTTATAGAAGCTGATAGCAGGCTGGTTGTATGAAATGACATGTAAATAAACACCTCTGCATATTGATATGCTTGCAGCATATTTAACCACTTCTCGAACCAGTGATGATGCTGCAAGTTAGAATTATCATAACGATCAATCACAGGAATTCAGAAAGCAAATCTTGAAAGTAAGACAATAATACAATGCAACTAACCTATCCCAAGGTTTCTGTAGCCATCCACCACACCCAGTGTCAATATATACACAAGTGTTAGATCTTTGCGTGAACTGTTATACCTAAACAGGTCCTCAATCTGCATATCAAAACCATTAGCTCCAACAAGCTGGTCATTTAGATATACCATAATCAGGACCTCCTGTATGGTAATACCTCACTATCTTTTGCCGCAATCATCCTCGTGGTTACAAAACCTATTATCTCATCCCTGCGGTCATCTGATCTGCTGGTGTCCACGGCGCCCCAGGAAACAATCCCATTTCCGCTGACAACGTTCAAGAAGAACTCCTTCTCGTACCTGAACAAAATGAAGAAGAATTATAGTTATAGCACCGAATGAACAGTAAGAGTAAGTAGGTGATGTATTATATAAGGGTAAAGCAAGTAACAAGCTAGAAAAAGTAGCATCCGTTTCCAGTAGCTACCTTATTGGAAAGAGAGCAAGATGAATCTTCTCAAGAGCTTCTAGGTCGGAGGGCTGGATAGGGCGATACTCTATGGTGGGGTAGATTTCGGATCTAGGATCCAACATGAGCAGCTCCGGCAGCAGCGATGACCGACAAGTTCTTAGCCGGGATGTCCGGGAACCTTCGCGTGAGGGAGAGGGGTCTCCCCTCTCCGAGGCGTGCAACTGTGTCCCCTCGAGTCAGGCGCGCCACGGCGAATTGCAGACGGCTCGGTGGTAGCGCCGCCGCCGCGAGGAAAGGGCGAGAGGGAAGAAGAAATCGACGGCGCGGCGCCCGGTCGGCGTGTGGGAAAGAGGAGAAACAGAGGAAGGACCAGCGGCCAGGATCGAAATGGTGGATGGGAAGGAGGGGATCAGGGAGGTGGTGATGGACGAGCGGGCGAGCGGCGGCGACCTTGACGCGGACAGGAAGAAGGAAGGAAGGAGGTGAGGAGGCTTAACCGGCTGATTTTAGTGTCATTAGCCCATGCTGAACTATTTAGAGGATCGTCGTAATCCAAAAAAGAAGTTAATTCTTTGGAGCTATGCTAAGATTCCATTGTTTTATTAGCGAGCAAGTTTTTTTTAACTACTTGCTAATCACTTGGTACTCAACTCTTGTCATTTCTCTCTCTCTCTCTCTTTTTGAACCTTACTCTCGTGATTCCTCTGTCTCATTCTAAATTTGATTTCATATCTTAGGTTTCCTTTTGATTTTGTATGATATGGATGAATATTTAATCATCCAACTCAATAGTGACATGCTATGCTTTTAAAGTAACATGGAAATTTAATTGAAATAGTATATCATGTATTGATATTTTTTGTCACTTTTTTGAAATGACAAGGCCATCTCAATGACTCCGGTGCCTTATTATGCATCAGCCATTTTATTTTTATCTGCAGACATGTCCTTTGCAAAAAAATAACTTATATCATCTATTTTAATATATTTTAGCGAAAATTTAAGGGCAGAAACTTCTTCTTTAAAATTATAGGTATATGAAAAATTCTAATTTACTTTTTATCGTTTAATTATTCTTTCCTCTCCTCCCTGATTGCCTCCTTTGTATGTTAATTCATCAAATTGTGTTTCCTGGTCTCCTTTCTTGTTCTCATGTGATGCTTTGCCCCTTCACCAATAATTACGGCTTGTTTCTTCATTGTACAACTCACTGGACTCTACTATTGGGTTGCTCTTCCTTTAGTCTCATCTCTCTTCACCCAGGATGCTTTGCTCCTTTACCAGTAATTATGCCATGTTTCTCCATTGTCTAACCCATTGGACTTTACTCTCAAGTTGGTCTTTCTCTTTCTAATCTAAGCGAAGATGATCGTTAAGTCAGCCCCTCATATGCTAACCTTACTAGAGGTAGAGATGGGAATTGGGTTTGGCCATAGATAGTGTTGGATCTACTACAAATAGGATATCATGAAATAAAAAGAAAGAATAGAGAGAAAAACTTATTTTTTGGTATAAAATGAGAGGCTACGGACTAAAGTCACAAACCCTCCACTTTCAAACCATAGTTATTAGAACTAGATTAGACTGGACATCCGAATTTGATCCAAACCAAACTAAGTGGCTAGCATTGTTGCGATCGTGAAGGAGAGGAACATGAGGGAAATTAAAGGCAAATTAGTGTAAAAGATGTAGCACAAGGATTCAAACTACGATCTCTGATTTTATATTTTGTATCGTATTGTGTTTTTATTGCATGACTTACTATATTTGAATCTTGTTGAGCCGACAATACAATTGGTTAGACCAGTCAAAATGTGAACTAAGACCTTAAATGGGTTGATGTTCGGTCCGATCCTAATGACCATGTTTTAAATATAATACATTTTTAGGATTCCAACTCATCAAACTTCTTTTATATTGCTCTGTAACTATAATAAAAGTTGAGAGCATTATCTATTCTGCACTGAAAAACAACTGACCCTCCTTCTAAAGCATTTCTGAAATTAAAGTTTTTTATCTAGCACCAAGTTGATTTTTTGAATCCTATTCCCCTACCAATGTTAAGTGCCCACAAAAATTACGCCCGTCTCTATATCAGATCTATGTGGTTTCAAATAAGAAAAGCACGTATCTAAGTCTATCAACTTTTAAATTGTACTATTTTAAATTGCATTTTTGAGTCTATTGACATTTGACGATGCGTTATCCATCTATTAACTTTCAAACTGCATTTTTAGGCCTATTAACTTTTGGTGTTGTGTCATTCAGATTCATCAACTTTCAAATTGCACTTTTGGGTCCCTAATAAACTTTTTAACTATTTCACCGTAAATCCATACCGATCCAATTAGTGAATAGATCTAACATGATACACCAAATAAGAGCGTGTTTGGTTCCCACATCCTAAATTAAAGTGGACTAAAATATTTTAGTTATCTTTTAGTACCTCTTGAGTGACTAGTGGGACTAAAGTGTTTTAGTCACCTTTTAGTCAGTTTGTTTGGCACTTTAGTCCCTAAAGTGACTAAAGTTTAGTCCACTAAAGTTTAGGAGGTGGGAACAAAACACACCCTAAATGGCCAACATGGAGTAAAAATGTGTAAAATATAATATATATTTTATTATGTTCTTTTCTATGGATCGTTCCATATTATATTTAATTTTTCCTTCCACTCATTAGTATTTAATTGTTATTTTTTAATTTAGTGAGTTTTTCCTTCTTAATGTTTTGGTGTTCTCCTTATGTTTTGTTTAATATTTTTTATTTAAGTTATTTATTTATTTATATGTATTCATAGTATACTATTATTTATTTTGTATTTCTATTTTTCTTCTAAAAACATTAAAAGGGAACACAAAAATAAGTTAATAAAAGATTAAACATTCCTAGAAATAAGTTTACAGAAAATAGGTTAATAAAGGTTAAACAAAACATAAGAGAAAGAAACTATTGAAAAGGAAAAATGCAGTAAATAAAGGAAAATAACAATAATATGTATGCCAAACAAATATAATATGGAACAATGTATAGGAAAGAAGGTAATAAAAAGGGAGCTGCTAGCGAACGAACATTCTATGATAGAACGTCTGTGATAGAACGTCCGTCGCTAGCAGGGCTCGGCCCATCATCCCGGGGCACCTAGCCGCACCCTGTGCGCGCACACACACGCGCGTGTGTATGCCCCGCCGCCCCACACATGCCGCCCCCGCCAACCGTCCGTTCGGCCTCCGCCACCAGCTCGCCAACCAAGCACCCCGCCCCGCCTCGCCGGACCCTCGCCGAAGTCTCACCGGACCCTCGCCGCGCTCTATGAAACAAAAAAAAAATGAAACACCAAAAACACAATGAAACACGAGAAGAGCGAATGAGAAACATTGATAATGAAACCACTGAAACACCGCGGCATCACCAGAGAAGCATTGGACCCGGAGGGGGGGATGAGGACGCCACATCAGAGAAACATCTCACCATATGTGCTCGAAACATTGGCAACGAAACATTGAAACACCGCGACATCATAATAGAAACATTGGATCTCAGTGGGGGGGGGGGGGAGAGGAGGGCACATCAGAGAAAACATCTCATCATATGTGCACGAAACATTTGCAATGAAAATACTGAAACACCGCGGCATCATCAGAGAAACATTGGACCCGAAGGAGGGGAGAGGGAGGGGGCACATCAGAGAAACATCTCATCATATGCGCTCGAAACATTGGGCAACGAAACACTGAAACACCGCGGCATCATCAGAGAAACATTTTGATCTCAGAGAGGGGAGAGGGGAGGGGGCAAAAATCAGAGAAACAACTCATCATATGAGCATGAAACATTGGCAATCAAAACAATGAAACATCGCGAATCCGGAGGTGTTACAAAGGTGACAGTGCCGGGTCCGCGGCCGCCTCCGCCGCCGGATCCGGCGGATCCGAGGCCACCGCCGTCGAGAAATGTCGCCACCGGAGGGGAGGGAGAAGGAAGTGACGGTGCCGGGTCTGCGTCCGGCTCCGCCGCCGGATCCACGTCCTCCGCCATCCAGAAATGTCGCCACCGCTCTGGCCGACGAACGGGATGAAACCCTAGGGGAGTGGGGGGAGGCCTAGCGGCGTGGGAGAGGGGGAGGAGCTCGCCGCTGACGAGCCGGTGGCCGGGAGCATCGAGGAGGCATGGCGGAAGGAGGCGTGGGTGCGACGACGGCGAGGAGAGCGACGAGAAGCAACAGAGAGGAATGAGGCGACGAAAAGCGAGGAGAGCGACTGACGAGGGGCGCGGCCGGGTTTGGGGGGAGGGGTCTGGTGTCCACGTGGGCCGCCGCCCCACTCG
This sequence comes from Microstegium vimineum, assembly GCA_022036555.1. NCBI lineage: Eukaryota > Viridiplantae > Streptophyta > Magnoliopsida > Poales > Poaceae > Microstegium > Microstegium vimineum. The sequence goes on from CM039121.1 coordinate 7,337, forward strand.
GCCCAGCGGGAGCCCGTGAAGCATTACCGTAATAAAAAAGATATTACATTTTACACATTGCTACTCTATGGTGGCTGCTTATTTGATGTATCATGTTAGATCTATTTGCTAAATTGAAGAGGTATAGATCTATTTGCTAAATTGAAGAGGTATAGATCTATGATAAACCAGTAAAAAAGTTAATGGACTAAAAAATATAGATTGGATGTTGATGTACATAAATGATACATCATTAAAAGTTAGTAAACCTAAAAATACAGTTTGAACCTATATGACACACCAGAAAAATACCAAACTTAATCGACGATGCATTTATCTCTCTCTCTAAAATACAATTGAGGCAAAGAAAAAGCGTCTCTCTCTCTCCGGAAAGGGGGGCCAGACGGCGAGGGGGCAATCTATTCGCCGGATACTCTATGTCGAGCGGAGCCTCGTCATCGTCCTCGCCGCCGCCGGCAGAGGCTGGGGACGGATACTGGGAGGCGCGGGAGGAGGCGGCGGCGCGGCTGGAGGCGAGGGCCGCAAGGGCTCATGGGGAGGACGAGCTCTCGGCGGAGCAGTTGGAGATCAACAACCAGCTCCAGGAGGACGAGGTAACCTATCGCCCGCCACACCCGCTTTTGAGTGTACTAGAACATTAGGCGCCCGGCGCCTTGCTTTGATTATTTAGGCAAACTTATAACAACAAAACTATTTGACTAAAGTTCTAGCAATGATTTTCTTGCTTCACAAAACTACGAAACTAAATAAAATTTTATTTAGCGCGAAAACAGCAAGTTTCTTGTACAATCTAGAACAAATTAAAACCACAGAACACGAACTTTATCAGGCATCTTTGAAGACTGTTACATCAAGTAATAACACATTGATTAAAGCGGGCATATAGTTACAGATGGAATTGAAAGAAACATTCTCACATAAGCCAGGTAACTCACAGTCAGTTCATCTTTTACTCCTAAAGATGGTACTGAGCCTTCAGCGTAGAATTTGCTTGAGATTCAGAAGGGCCAATCTCATAACCTTCTAATGCAGGCTCCAGTTTTATATCAGTCAGATGAGCCCCTTGTTTTCTTACAACCAGCTCGCTGTTTTCACTCATACAAGTTGCAGTGCCACCTATCTGATTTTTGGAAGCCTCAACTGGAAGGTTTTCACCAAGTAACCTCCTGTTGTTGTTATCATCCATGGGATTACTCTCTATAATAGGAGGTGCAGAAGAAATTTCCTGCAACATGATGCGTATATCTTCTTTGTGTGTTACCTCATGATTTCTTTTGGGCGATGCTCTGCTAGTTTCCACACACATTATAGACTTCCTCCCCGAACCTTTGTCTGCTAGAAGGATCCTGTAGCGCTCTTTCAGAGATATATGATCAAGCTCATCCATATCCGGAGCTTCATTGAGGCCATATAGTGATCCATGGCCCCTCATTTTTCCAATTTTACATAGGATACTATAGATATATGTATATTTTGCTAATGAAGTTTTATAATGGCCACCCCAACACTCCCTAAATCATATATATTTTCTTGTTGTCCCCCTCAATATTTGTCCTCAAGCTCCGTCACTGAGCTCATCAGTCTCAGTACAGATTTCAGGGTTAAAACCTTTGGCACATTCATCGCTTGAATATTAATCAGTGTTTTAAATAGCTGCATAAGGCATTTAGCTTTCTATGTCCCAAAACAGGCTATAGCTGGGCGGCAGCTAAGAGCTAAGTTGTACATGAAAAAACTTAGCTAAATCCTTGTCAAACAGCTATAGCCGGAGATTTAAAACCTTGATATTTATGTGTGAAAACATCCCATTCGGATTCAATACAGGCTTCCTCAGCCAATTCACACAGACTGTTCTGTGGTGCAATAAATATTTTCAACACCACTATCTCGGCCTCTGCCTTCACAGTGTTTTGTAAATGATACTGAGGTAGTCACCAATCAGTTTCCTGAGAGGTTTTATCACTCGCTATGTTTGCATACAGGGCAAACACTTCCTTGCAACCTCAGTGTTTGCATCCAGGAAGATCGATCTAGGATTACGATTTTCTTCCAGTTGTTATTTGCATCATTCTTATTGTTGTACGGCTCAAATTTTCTATGGAGGAAGTATGATGCACGGCCATCCTGCCTAACACCCGGTAAATCTATTTAATAAAGTCATTGATAAATGGATGGCGCTCAGGTAGACCATTCCCAACTTCTGCTGCTAGATGCTACAGAATATCACTATCGCTGTGATTGCATTCTACACCCCTTGGTAGTCCTGGCCAACTCTCACAATACATCAATAGGGTAGGATCAAGGGCGGACCCAGTAAAGGACCAATAACTGGTGGGTGCTCGTTGCCGGCGAATGGTCCAACGAAGACCTGGCGAATGGCCCAACGACGCTAGACCTGGGCACCTGGCGTAATAGATGATTATCGCCCATATATTAAAGTAATAATCTTCTAATTGGAGCAAAGGCGTTAGTTGAGTCTCTGGTATCAAAGTGCTGTAACAGAAACTCTAGCTCATGGCAAGACCTTTTGTTTAGGAATTAGCTCATAAAAAGACTTTATAAATATTATTAATACAAACAAATAATCTCATATGTGTGAATTAAACTTTAAGTCCCTTCTTAGCCATCTGAGTTCATAGTGTATACATAAATAGAATATTTCTTTAGAATGCATAAATAACCAGAAGACGGATCTAGTAGTGGCAAAAACACCTTGTGAAATCCTGGACAGTTAGCTCAGAGCAGCGACCAAAGACACCAATCCTTTCCTGTAGTGTTCTTCGCTAATGAGTAATTACCTAATTAAGCAGGTAAGCCAAAAAAGATGCATGTTAACCAGCAGGCACAGATAGGTAAAAATCATAGATCCACTAACAACGTCACTTATGCTTATGCAGCAGGTCTCTTAACAGCCCCACAGATTCATGTGAAGTGCAATCATTCAAAGTGACTTCAGCTCTTGGCAGTAATAGTTACCTACGATTTTCTCCTAAACAGAGGCATATCCTTTACGGCATTTTGTAATTAGCAATTAGCAATGATAAAAGCTTGCCACCCAACCTCTATGGATAATTTTGCTAACATAAACTGCATTTCCAGAACTGATTTTGTCCATCTTAGTGCTAAGAAGCCTACAATTATATCCTAAGCGTAACACAGAACCTGTCTTCAGCAGAAACCAACTGAACCATGACCATTCACAACTGCTGAAAAGCCAATAGTTGGATGCCAGAGCTCATCACAGTACAGAGGAGAGATAGCTAACCTCCTTCCCGATCGCACTGCCCCAGCGCGTATGCTGAGCCACACCACAGGCACCCGGCGCAAGTTGTGAACAGACCTAGATCTTTGTGGTGGAGGTATTCTGGAGGCGGACACCCTGGCGTCGGCGCCGCTCCTTGCTCTCCTTCTCAAGAAGAGCTCCTTGCTGCCCGGCCCGCCAAGGTTGGTTCGCCACCGTGCCGATGGGTCAACCAAGAAGAATATTGTCGCCTCCCTCACCTGCCTGCACCCATGCACCACCACTGAAAAAATCAGTAGAAAATTCCAACAAATTCGTGGGAAAAAAAGGAAAACCTGGGCCGGTCGGATTGTACTTGTACCAGAACGGAATTCTGTGTGCGATCTGGGAGACACTAGGCTTTGGTGAGTGGAGAGACATTGGGATGGGGTGAGCAAGGGGTCAGGCTTGTGTGACGACGAGACGTTGCTGCTGCTCTACATCGCGTCCTCGGCGGTGGGAGGCTTGGAGATGCCTGTGGAGGTTTTCGAGGAATGGTGGTGCCATGACCCACCGCCCTTGTGAGTGAGGCAACAGAGACCAGGAATGCCGGCACAGCGAACATCAGTGCGTAGGGAAGAAGAGAGAGTAAGGGGTTCTCGACAAAATGGTATGTGAGGGGTTTTATGAAAAACGTTGATATATCGAATTTTCTCTTTTTCACATGAAAATAAAATTTAGATTATGGACATAAATGTAAAATATCTGAACATGTACTGTACATTACCTGATGGATGGACTGCGGGTTGATTTTATATATAAAACTGAAAGTTTTTTTCTACAAAACACCTGAGGTCACTTGTGGGCATGCGGAGGAGCCACAGCCCACTGATGCCTGGATGTTCTAGTGCAAGCAAACTCAAGGTAGTTTTAATAAACCTGATGTGCGTCACAGTGCGTGCCGGAAATCGGTGGATGGCATGTGGGATCCTGATTAGGGTTTAAAATATCTGTAGTTGCAGAGATTAACTTGTCACGATGCACTATGGTGTGATTGTTGTAAGTGGTCTGAAACTGTATTTCATATTTGCCTGAGTCTGCAATGGAGCTACTCTTATGTAACATTGGGATATTGCCATTTGCTGCTGTTAAACTGTAGATTGATGAAGTGTCGCGTTTAGTTTGAACTGGAGATTTAGGATGGCGAATTTATGCGTCTACCACCTGAGAAAGATAGAGTTAAGTTATGACTGGAGAGTTAGTTTGGTCAATGTTAAGCCATTGTTTTGACATGACAGTTATTTGAACTGCTGTTGTCGCTAATACGTCTTATTTTATTATGTTATGTTCAGGTGCTGGCACTGCAAGCCATTTATGGGGATGACATGGTGATCTTGGAGGATAAGGCAGGTCTTCGTTCTTTTCAGGTTCGTTCCAGAGCTTTGTCCTCCTTAATCCGAACTCTCTCGTTCTTCAAAAGTGTAATGTTCATGTCTTCTTCCTCAGATTTTTGTTTGGTATCCAATTCCTAATGGTACTAAGGTGTTCTTGAATCTTCATCCAAATAAAACTATGGTTGGAACTGAGAATGATGGGAGCCAAGATGGTAGCGAACTCTTTTATGCTTGCAGCTTAAAGCATTTGCCACCTGTGGTGTTAACATGTTTGCTTCCATGTTCATATCCCAGTACAAGTGCTCCATATTTTACTATCTCAGCCAGGTGGTTGGATGAACCCAAAGTTTCAACCTCTGTGCCATGTTTGATGAGATTTGGACTGAGCTGCCAGGACAAGAAGTAGTGTATAGATGGCTGGACTGGCTGAATAACTCTTCATGGGTTTGCATTTCTTTGAATGACAACATAATACTAGTCCCAGATAGAACTTCAGATGTTGGAGATGAACGTGCTATTGCAAGAAGGCTTCTAGTTGATTCTACTATTCCTCTGATGCAAAGTTACAATGAGAGGAGGTCTCATGAAATATTTCTGGAAAGCTTACATGAGTGTGGAATTTGTCTTAGTGAAAATACTGGTAATTTTCTTATACGTTATCTGATTAGGATGCTGTGTTTGATTTTGCTGACTTATTCACCTTTTTCTTCAAGTTGCTATCACTGCCTTTTGGTCTATTTTGTACATGATATACTAGAGGCAATAAGCTCAACAATGCAAGAAATATAATTACTTCAATCCCCTAGTATTTTTTTAGAAATAAAATTAGAAAAATAAATGAGAAAAAATAATTTTATCATTAAACAACAGTTTCAGGATCTGTAGTACAACTACTCAGATGGGTTCTGTAGTGACTTAGCTGCCTCCCCTTTTATTCTTTTCACTTTTCAATATAGCGCCTTTTCACTTTTCAGCAATTTTGATACTTGAATCCTATCTAGTAGTTTTTGACTCTTTTACCCCCTCTTCATTTCTTAACCCTACCAGGCAGAAATTTCATCAAGCTCCCATGCCACCATTTGTTTTGCTTGACATGTATGAAGTCTCACTGCAGAATTCATGTAACAGAAGGGAATTTAACCCAGCTGACATGCCCTGATACAACTTGCCGCAGCCCAATCCCACCATCAGTTTTGAAAATCCTTCTGGGAGATGATTGCTATAAGCGATGGGAATCGTTCGCATTACAGAAACTCTTAGATACAATGCCTGATCTGGTATATTGTCCAAGGTGTGATGCTGCCTGCTTGGAGGTTGACAATGATGCTCAATGCCCGGAGTGTTTTTTCACCTTCTGCTCTTTGTGCAAAGAACGCCGGCATGTGGGGGAGGATTGTGTTACTCCAGAAGAAAAGATTAGGATTTTGAGGGTAAAATGCATAATCTCTTAATGCTTGAACTTTCTTTTTATGAAATTAATGATGTGTACAGTAATCATTTTGAGATTTTGTTATGGTATACTTAATTTGAAGTTTAATTAGTGGTATGAATGCATGTTTGATTGACGTAATTGTAGTATCTGGTTCCAAGATTCCAGTGTGACCTGGTTTCAGTAAAGTTCGAGGTATTCTGCTTTCCTGGCCTAGAGTTTATCCACATACTCTATGTAGTGTAAGGTCTTAATACTCTATAAAATTAAGTGTCCTTTTGGTGTCCTATAGAGAAGATGGATGAATACCAGTACAGTAGAAATTACCGTCACCAACTTTGGGAACTGTGTTGTCCATAACATCACTTGTTTGTGACTGGAGACTTAGCTTTGTATCTACATATCTAATTCTTCAACAGCTATGTGCTTACATGACAATTCAAAACTCAAGAATGATATGATATTTTCAGTGCTTTGTTTGTATATGCATGACCTATTTGAGGTTCTGTATGATGTTGTTCTTTCCTACTATCAATTCACAATGCCATGACACATTCTCCTTTTTAACAGGAAAAACACCAGAAATATTCCCTCCCAGAAAAACAATTGTTGAGAGAGCAGAGGGAAATAGATGAATTAGTAAGTGTCTGTGAAGTGCTTCGCAATTCTAAGCAATGTCCCAGATGTAAAATGGCTATCTCGAAAACTGGAGGCTGCAACAAGATGACCTGTAGGAACTGTGGGAAATTCTTCTGTTATCGTTGTAACCAGGCAATTCATGGATATGAACATTTTTGGTAATGTTGATTCATGTGCAAAAATTTCATGTTCAATTTTGTTTGCACTGATACAGAAGCTAAAAAAGTTTTTGCCACTGAAGGAATGGAAATTGTGTGCTGTTTGAACATCACAATCAAGTGGGAAGATATGGACTGTTTGAGGAATTGGATGATGATGAAGATTCTGATGATGAAGATCTAGAGGAGCCAGAGCCAGAGCCTGAAATGGTACGTGGTCATCCTTGTCCAATGTGTGGCCGACGGAATGATAAGGTTAGCAGCAGTATCTTTTCTCCTTGCATCTAGAGCATGATACTTCCATAATATCTGCTTAGAGTCTCCAAATACTAGACGTATTTATGCATGAGTTACTCCTGCGCTAGTAAACCAATATCTGTGTAACTCGTGTGTATAAAGTTAAGTTTCCTATCACGCCCATTGACGTTTTCATTATTACTGCAACTATTTTTCAATCTAGTCTATATATTTTGTTTTTGGCCATATGATCACCATACATGCGCAGCTGGTCTCTGGAAGTGCCTTTTCCTTGTAAAAGGGTTGAATGAACAATTCTGCTGCATATACTTTCTCTAGTCACTTATGAAGCATGTAAACTTGTAAGTGCATTGTAAAGGCATATATTCCTCACAGGATGTAGCAGCAGACAATCTACTAACAATCTAAATACAATCTCTCATTATTGACAGTATGGCACAAACAATCATATATTGTGCATGGGTTGCCGAGGCCATTATTGCGCGTTATGCTGGAAGAGGGTTACAAGAGGCGTGAAACACTTTGGACCAAGAGGTAGAGGTTGCCAACAACACACGGATCCCTAGTGATTCCAAATCTTGTTGTACTGTACAGAATCTCCTTTACACATACATTTTGCCACTTCCGGTGTTGGCATCGATTTGTTGAGCTTTTTCCAAAACGAGAGGCTTCTCGTGGTAGAGCCAATGTGAATTTGCAGTTGGAAGGGTCCATTGCATTTAGCTAGGATCTTTGATGTCAAGAACAGATGGTTCGCCATGTAATGAACAGGGCATTTTATTGAAAAAAAATGACCGTGCAGATTGAAGATTCAGTTCGTTTATGATGTAGCCATAAGCGACTACGTATTTGAGTCTGAACCCGAAAGTTTGATATGGGTTTTCTTGCACTCTGTATTTATTTGATATACTTCGAGCACTGACAGCCTGCAGCAGGTTTTGAACTAGAACGAACAGCCATTTTATCCTGGACTATGAGCCTGAATATTGTCATACTCTCTCGTTCAATCCATACTAAAGTACTAATATTTATAGTACCGAATAAGTATCATTATTAGAATTTATATAATGTATTTTATAGTAAACATATTTAAAGATACAAATATTGATACCGTTTTTATAAATATATTCAAACTTTAACTTAATTAATTTACCAAAAAAAAAATGAAATGCACGTTCTTGAGATTGAGGGAGTAATAACTCGTAAGTAACGCGAGACAACTGTAAGTTTGTTTATCCTTGTTTGGCTAAATTTGTATCTACTTTAGATCTATATATGTATTGGGTGAATTGGGATGAAAATTTAACTAATTTTTATTTTAATCCACTTCAACACATGTGAATCATACGAGTGTTGCCAAATAAGGCTTTAAAACAAACTGCAATAGTCTCTTTATATGTTTCCTAGTTGATAGGGAAAAAAATGATAAAAAAAACTTTCCAACAACTTCTTCAATTAGATCTATAAATTAGGGTACGCTATTGTTCTCGTCGGCAAATTGCCAGCACTACATGCATTGTTCATCCAAGAAATGTATCAGCTCTTCACCCCACTGAAATTATTGTACATTTACAGTTTCCACGTAGCAGATTTATTTAAACATAAAAATACTGATTAGTAGCTTCGTAAAACAGCTCCAGTTATAAACCTGTGGTTCAGTACAGCCTCGGCAATTGGTCGCTTGCGGTAATCCGGATTAAGCATTGCCTGTCGAAACATAAGTTAGAGTTAGTATCTTGACTGTATCCCGGACCAGAGCAGACCACTGATTCATACAGTTCCCCAGTTGGCCAGTGTAATACCGTGCATGATTTGCACAGCAATATAATTGCAAAAGTTTCGTGAACAGATAAGGTTTGACATAGCAGTTAGTGTGATAGAGGCAAAACCTGCAATAACTCCCAGCCAGCACCATCCCCTAAATCTAGAAAACTTACTGCTTCTGACAACCGGTCATCTGCCAGACAATACCTACACGAAATTTGGAAGTTGATAAGCATGTGTGTCTGAATATCATGGCTGCTCATCAGATAGAGAAATCAGCACCAATGAGCTTATCCACTGAACTGTTTTTTTTACCTAACAAAAATAATAAAAATTTCTACCACTAAATAACAGCAAGTTTATTCTGTGTTAGCGACTCATACTCTCTTGCAGCATAAATGTCGAGCCGGAAGGTGCTCTCCAAAAGTCTCTGCACAATCAATCGAGAGAATGTTAAGTGTCTGAGTGGAAATTTAGGGGAAAAAATCCTCCTAATGAACATGAAGTTAAAATATCCTCAATCACCTGCAAGGAAATACCATCCATAATGCCTGCTTCGCAAAATGGAATAAATGCCATGTATGCAACAAGCAGCCCAGCTCCATAACTGTTTAGTGAAGTGCATGTAAACTTCGGTGTTCATTATTGTTGAAGAAAAAATAACAAGAATACTTGCATGTCATCAGCTATCCCGAAGGCTCGCTTCTCCAAAGGAGTCGATGCACCAGCAGCAGAGGCTCGACGCCACAGTCCGTCCGACAGCACTCCAGCCCCAATAGATGAATACCTATCATTGCCAAAAAGTTTTTAAAGATGATTCTGCGCCAACATATAATAATAAAGGTAGGAAGGGGTTGAAAATATACCCAATATCTACAGAAAAAGCCAAATCTCGCAGCCTTGGAACCAAGTAGCGTCCCTCTTTCTCCAATGCCGTGCTATAGATCGGAAAGTTACACTAATTAGTAGTTAAATGAACATAGGGAATACAGTGCAGAAAGGAAGCTAAAGAAAATATTCAGCATACTTGAGGATAACAGAAGAAGGTCCAAGGCTTTGATGCAGTCTATCATGATTGTGCATGTGGACAAGGCCACTCATGGCACCATTAAGCAACTTAAGAACAAAATATCTCCTTAACTCCAATTTGTACGCTCGATCAAAAGGGTTCCAAAATGGCATCCCCCAGATTGCTCCTTCAATTGCCTTGCGCTAGCAACATTCGCATAGTCTGCAGCACTATATCTCCCATCATCGCGGAAGGCAAGCCACTGTAGCAAAGCTATGTCAATCTTGCATGCATTCTGTGAGGAGCCTGGGAACCACATAGTTATGTAGTAATATACCTGCTCTCCAGTTGCTGTCTCAAAGGCCCCTAAAAGGAACTGAATGTTTGCGCAGATGTCACTAGCATCACTCTGTAAATAGAGGCCAAGGGGATAGTTTTGTGTGTGTAAATGTCATGTGTAATATAATAATCTATGCTTGCAGTTTCTGTTAGCAGTTTATGATTTACGTAACCTGAAGAAAAGCATGAGTCCTTAACTCATTCAGTGCCATCAAATCAGCTTCAGAAGCACCAGCACGGGCTCCAGGGTATACCTTTGTTTCAAATCCTATGTCTTAGCATATTAAGATAGTCAATATATTCGTATACCTATGGCAGAAAAAGGTATCATAATAAAATGAAGACAAATCGAAAGGTCAAAAGTGTATGTCCTATTACAAATAATATTTTGAAGGCACTGTAGAGCAAATTATCAAGGCATGGCATTCTGCTGATTACTAAAGGACGCTATGCAACTAAACTTAGCAAAGTAAAAAATCTACGCATACCTTAAATACAGCCTGTGTGCCCCTCAATGGACCTTGAACAACTCTTCCCTCGTAAAGTCTGGAAAACAGGATGATCAATGAATAATGGGTATGCCTTTACTTTACTATAGTAGTAATAAAAAGTCAGTGTCAGTCACCTAATCGTCACTTCTCCCTCTCCGATATCTTGGATCCTCAACCGCTCGATCTCTTCTGGTGAATATCCAAGACCAAGGTCTTGAATACCAGCAACATTTGAAGGCTCTCCAAATTGAGATGATGAGTAGCTGATTCACATGACAGGAAGTCAGAAAAGGTGATTATTCAGGAAAGGTTCAGTAATGAGTACTACACAAAGAAAAGGAAAAGGTCTGTGAATATTAAAGAAACAATTTGTATTTTCTTTAATGAGACGGAGCAGGGGCCTTTATTTATATATTTATACTATTACAGCATAATGGCAATCCACAATGATATGAAGTAAGGCCACAAAACATCGATGGCTCTTTTAACAGCTCTTTGAAGATTGCAACTGTAGCATTAGATGCAATATCTATCACTACATCATGCACTAAAATACGTGGAAAAAAATGTATCAACAGATTTGTATTTCAAATGTCTTTGGATAAGATTTGGTTCCATAGCAATCGGAATATATATCGTAAGAGAAGGTAATGGTCTTCGAAAGAGTCCCCTAGATCCTAATTTGCCTTAATCATGTCTTTCATTGGGCAGTTGTTCTCAGGCAATTTGTCGAGTGTTTGCCTTTACGGTCATCCATATTACAAAGCAATTAACAGGTTAGGTTTTGAGTTGTGTTATTCACAACGTGGGTACTAACGTACTATTTTGTCTGAGTGTTTCATATAATATAATTCTTTTTCATCGGAAAAAAAATCCCAATTTGCCTTAATCATGTCCCAAACATTTCTCAGGATTGGGCTGATTATCTCCAAGATACCCTCTTCACCTCCACGCTGTTCATGTCGAAGGGATTCAGCAGAAGCAACTAGAGAACTGGAAATGTTGAAACCAATCCAACACAAAGACGGCTCCACAGCCGATTTCTGAACAAAATCATCAGAATCTAACCGCACCCCCGCAACTATTTCTCGGATGAAACCAAAATGGAAAAGGATTCAAGCATTTTTCAAGAAAAGCTGACCTTGTGATGTTCATGAAGCCATATGCACCCAAGAATCTGCCCACCTCGAAGTAAGCGGGGTTGGTCATGAGCGCTGCCGAAACCGACCGCAGCGACCGTCGTGGTAGTCTCCGGCTCCACCCACCGCGCTCCGGCGAGGCGAGGAACCGCACAGGCAGAGCTTTCAGCATCGTAGCTGATGGACTGACACTGGTTTTGCGATAGGCATTAGAAGCCATCTCAGCCACAGACTACGTTTCTGTTGTTTGCCCCCGAAATGAGTTACCTCACCCTTTAAAAGTGCACTTTTAGTTTTGCTAAGTTGTTTAGATGTCTTTAGAGCATCTCTCCTAAGAGAGTAGCTAAAAAGACTAGCTAAATTTAGTGATTTAGTTATTCTCTAAAATAGATAATACTAGAGTACTCCAATAGACTCTAAAATAAAGACGCTAGATGGCTAATGAGAATGACTATCCAAAAGTAGAGAGCGAATCAGGTGAAATAAAAAATCACTAAATATAGAAAGTCATTTACAGAGTCTGTTGGAGACGTTTTTTTAGACAATAGTCAAATTTAACTTTAGAAAACAATTTAGCTAGTCTCTTGGAGATGCTCTTAAAATTCCAAAACTTTACAAGATTTTTCGTTATATCAAATTTTTGGACGTATGTATGAATCATTAAATTTAAAATGATCGAACCATCCATATCCCACGTATCCCATTCCTCGTACTATTTTTGCTGGGAACTTTCAGTCTGTTCGTTTGACTTTTCAGCCGGCTTAAATCCAGCCGGAACAGTGTTTTTCTCTCACAAGAAATCAGCCAGCAGTGAATAATCCTGCCGGAACAGTGCATAATCCTGCCAAACGAACAAACTATTTGTACTTGTAGCTATGACTATACGTACTAGAAGTCACTAGTTGAGTAACAATTTATTGTCTATTAAGATCTTTCTGATGCTTTGTGAGATAATTTTAAGTCATTGTTATTTAATTTGTCCTAAGACTAAAATTATATAATACGTATGCCCTATATATCTTGTAAACTGTGACCTAATAAAACTAATTTCTCCGTGACCTATGTACATGTTTTCATTGGCAAATTGCCTCCCTCCCCTGTATATTGGTTCAAGCTCCGCCACTACATTCTTGTTTGGAATACTCTTTTAGGGCATTTTTCTCTTATCTTTTTTCTCTCCCTTTTTTTCTATTTGAAAGTAGATTTTGTGACACACTGGCCACATCTTCTTTTTATTAGAGACTAGTATCGTGCCGTTCGTTGCTACGGGATAATAATTTTTATACTATAAAAGCACATGGATCGCACGATAATATATCATAAGGTCTACGGGATAATAATTTTTATACTATAAAAATATATGGATCGCACGATAATATATCATAAGGTCTACGCTCCATGAAAATGATTTATTTTTTATATTACTTGATTGATTGGGTAATTTTCTTCCTGCTCATGGCATTAAGATTGGCTTGCACGGGTGTGCTCGCATCACAGTCTGATATGCTCTTGATTGCAGGGTGTACTTTATTTAACCATTTATTTTTGTATGGGAAAATATGTCACAGTTTCGTGATTGTGACATCACCTGTCTTGAAGCTCACACGTCTTCGTATATTGCAAGCCATGGTGGGATGGCTGCTAGGGCGCTCGGTGACGACGGGCATGACGGCAAGCGACGGTTATTGCTGCTGATCGATGGTCGACTAATTTGTATGATAATGTATCAAGAATTTCATAAGCATCTAGGCTAAAGTATATTTATTCCAAGGAGTTTACACATGACTTCCATGAAATATGGGAGTTTGTCTTCCTTCATCAGCCATCTCAAGTAAGAAAAAAATAATTTATTTCTTCTTATGGGACTAATTTGGTAACAACGCTCCTCAAATAGCATATATAAAAATATTGCATTACATGTATTCTTCCTAGAGGCTTTGATTGACCAACTCCAATAGCAACCCATCCGTAGCGCTGATCAAGAAGCCTCAGACACCATTCTATATTTCCCAAACTCACCTTGGTCGTGTTGGCAGCCAGAGAGCAGTGACACCTTGCAGTCCCCTGCCATAAAAAGAAAGCTTGTTGAGCGATGTGGTAACATGACATAATTCTAGGCAGTTCATGAGCTGGTCGAATACTTCAAGAAAAGGCATGCCACAATCTCAACATGTGCAATCTCCTGTAAAAAAGTTAAGCAGAGCAGATCAAAATCTACTCCCATCTCACCGGTTTCTGTTAGCTAGTGGGCTAATTTACCATATTTTATACCGCTACTAAAGTTTAGCTTTCTCCATGCTGATATTGAAACAATCCAAGAAAAAAATAAGTTGCAATGTCTAATTTGTATATTAGCAAGGAAAACATCTATTATATAAAATAGAATAATTTTATTGACAGGTAGGTAGTGGTTTGCTATTTCGGAAATGTTTTTGCACAAGACAGTGCCTGTTCGACGCCTTTATTGTTCATTAATGATGTCTACACTCTATATTATTTCTTCAAATGTTATCCGTTTGAGATATTACAGGACAAATGGCATAAAGATCCATTCCTAAAATATGATCTCTAGGTTGTGAGAGCTCAGATGTTAAAAAAGCGCTAGATCAAGCCAAAACGGCCTGTTTATGTAATTAAAAGATGTTAATACATTCATGTGCTAGCAACACCATGAAAACACTAACTCAGAGTGTCGTCCTCCAAAATATATAGGTATATATAATATAGGTCCTATTTAGTACATAAAATTACTGGCAATAAAAAATTATGAGTCGTTTTGTTGCCTACTTTGACACTTTGAGGAGGGATAATACATGAATCATTTTATTACATGTTCAGTGTTTCCTTGCTGTCTAGTAGTCTTGATATTACTCACATTTTTATGTGTTCAATTAGAAAATTCAGATATGTACTTCTAGCAGTATAAAAGATCAATCAGGATATAAAGTAACATGTTCAATCATAAACAGTACTTCCTGTAGTAGTCTTGCAAAGTCCATGATGTCCATTATTAATTAAACAAAAAGCTTTATGAGCTCACACTTGCATGCCAATCGAAGTTCAGAATCTTAGAGATTCAGAGTGCAGAAGAAGCACTTACATAAGCTGCTGCTCGTGGAGGCCATTGTGTTACTCTAGAGAGAACTCTTCCTCAACATGCAGAAAGAAGCACACACAGCCGAAGCAGCAACCATCGAAGGATAATAGATTGTTGTCATCTCTCCAAAGAAGAGTATCATCATATAATGAAGCTGCATCCACATCCATACAATAGGAACAGAACACATAATAAAGCATCAAGGCATACCAACGAAACGCTAGGGAAAAAACAACCCTCTAATCTGAAATGCACAAATTGAGCATACATACCAAAAGTGTGCGCAATCGTATCACAGATTGTCTGTCCTCTACCATATAGACTTGAGAGCTCCTTGGTGATGGCAGACCAACATTTTGGCTGACATCATTGTTCTGGATGATATGTATATAGAGTTTTGAGTTAAAAAGCGTAGGAAAACAAATTGAACTTAAAATAAAAAAAAACTCATGCCCTATTGAATTTTCATAATAACCGTCGCTAATCTCAAATACAATGTTAGGATTGATCCATAAACAAATAAACCTTCTACTGAATACTATTGTTGCACAGAAAAGGCCCTATGTAGCTACAATAGGTAGCATTAATTGGTTTTTACTTGGAATCAAATAATACTTGGACAGCAAAGGTAACAACATCAATGAGATAAATGCAATACCTAGACAGAAAGGTAAATGCATCTGATATGGTTAAAAAAGGCCAACATCTATAATTGTATAAGAGTTCTTTTACAATGGTCTGAAATCCAGATACAGGAGGGACATAGTCCCTGAACCGGAAGGCCAGCCTTTCACAAGCATTGTCCATTTCAGTTTTCTCCCTCCAGCCCACCATCATATGTACAAATGAAAAGGCTAATTTCATAATTGTGAATGCAGAAGAGAGATTTGAAACCGCTTTGAAGCGAAGATGCACTGAGACAACGACTTCTACATGGTTTTTTCATAGCCATGTAGAAGTCGTTGTCGTGCTGTGCTGCTGAGCGTAGACCGTGGTGGCATGGGCCTCGACATTGGTGGTGTGACGGTGTCAGCGGGCGTGGTCGAACTGCTGCTCACGAGCGTCCTGCTCATGGTCTCCATGTGTGTCGTCGTGCGCCCGCTCCTCCTCCTCATCGCGGACGAGGAGCAGGACCCACCGCCGGGGCCCGAGTCCCCGGCTCGCAAGCAGCTCGTCCAGGCCGGCGGCCTAGCGCTCGAGCTGCTCCGGCGGGCACGCAGCTAGGCGGCATCGGCGAGGCATTCAGGGAGGGAGGCGGCCTCGTCCGCGACGGCAGCAGCGTGGCCTGAGGCGGCATTCGGACTCCATCCAGGCGACCCAGATGGATTCGTTCGGGCGATATGTGCAGACGGCGGAGGACTCCCGACGTCGCCGTCCTCGGTGTCAGCATCGCGGTGCCGTCGGGGGCTTGGGCGGAGCGGGGCCGTCGTCGACCGGGGCTATCGCCGGCCTATGCGTTGCGAGAGCAACGGGGAGGAGGGGCGGCGCGGGGCAGTCGACGTCTAGGGCGGCGCGGAGGAGGAGCGACTGTCCATCCGTGGCGATTTGAGGAAAGGGGATAGATATCGCACGGAGCGGACGTTGATTGCGGGAGGGGTAGATGCCACTGGCCATTGTTTCCATCTGCGATGATCGCGAGGGATCGCAGGGAGGGGTGCGCGACCCGAAAGCAAAAGTGACACCAAATATGAAAGTCTTAGTTTTAGTCTTTTTATTAGTTATATATATATATATTATTATATTATATATTATATATATGGGAGATACATTGTTATGTGCTTTGTTAATATGTCATAAATAGTTCTTAAAAATTCAGTTGAAGCTCAACATTTTTGGTTTGAGCTAAGAAAACTTGAGCTGTCACTGTGTGCTCAACCTCACCTCTATACATTTTTTCGTAGAACTTTATGTTTGCTTTTTCCTCCCCACTATTCTATCAATATATGATGATAAGTGTTTTTAGGCATTAAAAAGAAAATGAAATGTGATAAGAAGCCTTCCAAATTTTAGTGGAACAAACGAGTAATCTAGTGTCGAATTTTGTGTCTATTTTTCATTCAGATTTGCCACACATTTTAGTTTATATAAGCATTTTTTGGGACTAATAAGCATCCATTGTTTGATTTTTTTTAAGAATAAAACAATAGTGATAGTAGTGGATATCTATTCTGAGCTGCCGTGGAGCTGACAGCCTCAGAGCTGACAGCCCGTACCGTAATTCCAGCAATTTCCGTTACGCTTCAGAGCCTCAGAGGCGAGAAGCTTCCCTGCATTACGGACGAGTGGTAGGTAGTCCGTTACACCGCTCGCCTAAATATTGCAACTCCTCTCTCACCGCCTCTCACTCCCAGGACTCCATTGTGACTTGCGGGCACAACAACTGACCATGCCATTGGCAATGGCGACGGCGAAGCTGCGAGAGCGCACGCAGCTCCGGCTGTCCGTTCTGCCGCCAGCGTCGCCACCGCCGTTCGTGTACCAGGAGCACCCGTTCGGCGGCCTGCCGTCGTGGCCGCCCGGCTCGCCCGACCCCGTCATCAACAGCCTCACAGAGCTCGAGAGGGTGGGCGTCCTCGGCCACGGCGCGGACGGTACGGTCTACAAGGCGCGGCACCGCCGCACGGGCGCGGAGTTCGTGGTCAAGTCGCTGCGCGTGCGCGACGACGGCGGCGGCGCCGCGCTCCGGGAAGCCGACGTGCACCTCCGCGTGGCCGCCGCGGCGCCTGACCACCCGCACGTCGTCCGCCTCCACGGGGTCTTCCCGGGGAACCCGGCCGCCTACAGCGACCAGCAGCTCCTGCGCCTGGTCCTCGAGTACGTTCCCGGCGGCTCACTCGGGGACGTGCTCCGGCGGCGCGGCCGCCTCCCGGAGGACGCCATCGCGGGCGTGGCGCGACACGTGCTCTGCGGCCTGCGCCACCTGCACCGCCTCGGCATCGTCCACGGCGACGTCAAGCCGTCGAACCTCCTCGTCGGGCGCCAGGGCGAGGTCAAGATCGCCGACTTCGGCGCCAGCCGCCACGTCCCCAGCGCCGGAGGCGCGCACTCCGAGGGGACGTGCGCGTACATGAGCCCGGAGAGGCTGGATCCCAAAGGTTTCGGCGCGGCCTCGCCGTCGGGCGCCGCCGACCTCGGCTCCAGCGACGTGTGGTCCCTTGGAGTGGTCCTCCTAGAATGCCACATGGGCAGGTTTCCGCTGGTGGCGGTTGGGGAGAGGCCGGAATGGGCGGCTCTGGTGGTGACCGTGTGCTTCGAGAGCGCGCCGGAGGTGCCTGTGACGGCGTCGTCGGAGTTCAGGGGCTTTGTGCGGCGGTGCCTGGAGAAAGACTGGCGGAGGAGAGCCACAGTGGACGAACTTCTTGGTCACCCCTTCGTCGCGGGGGTGCCGCCATGTTGCGCCACCACCACCACCAACAACGAGTGGTTAACCAACTTCGATGAACGTTAAGGAAGATGCAAATCCATCCAACCGAACATGAGGCCGGCCAAGCGAACTTGATCAGGTTTTGCCGTTTTGGAGCATAATTCAGAGGTGTCTGACTCCCAGTCCCACGGTAGAGCTGGTGATTAGCTGCAGTCTGCAGTTGCTTTGTGAGGCAAAACGACCAGCTTCGTGATCCGTGGTGGCTGGTAAACACGCAGTGGTTTGCAAGGAGATTTGAGTGAATCATGAGTGCTAGGCAGCGAGCTGCTCTGAGGGAATAATGGCTTGGCTTTGGCTATTCCGGTCAATGTTGAGCTCCAAGCCTCCAATGGTTGTTTGCGGTGTCGTACTGTCATTGACAGATCTCAGTTTTAGAAATATATTCCTTCCGTCTTTAATGCACGTCATAAACGGAGGGAGTACCATCACAACCTTGTACGATTTTATCAACGCCTATAAAATAGATTGTTCATGCACCTTTCAATTGGAATGCATACATAAAGTAGAACTGAACGCCTATAAAATAAATTGTTCATGCACTTTTCAGTTCCCACGCTCGGCTATGGGTGAATTCTCTAAAACTTTTGTGATTCACAGGTCTTTTGTTTTTCTCGATCGTACAAAAGATTTGCGCCTCTTTATATTAAGGTAGAGAAAAAAATTAATACAAAAGCCTTAATAGTCTTGGATGCTGTCCTGTTATTTCAGTTGCCGCTCGGCTATGGTGCTGTCGGTGTTATGACCCGGGGGTCAAGACCACCAACGAGTAAATTTGTATATCGCATGCTCCCTCTCTCAGACGTGATGCAAGATGGACACAAGATTTATCCTGGTTCGGGCAAAAAAGGCCCTATGTCCAGCGGGGAGGATGACTTGTATTATCTCGCACCCAAAGCGCGCTCGTACAGGGGGGGTACAAGCAGTGTTACACGGAGTCGGCCACCCGAGGGGTCGATCGAGCGTCTGTGTGTGTGGTGTGGTCTAGGGTCCTTGAGAACCAAGGTCGGATTGGAGTCCTCAAAGAGAAACTTGGAAAAAGAAGTCTCTGACGAGAGCCCCCCCTTTCATCTACCTCGGCGTCCCCCTTTTATAGACCAAGGGGGAGACTCGAGGGTACAGGGTCCTAATAGTAGAAGTATGGGCGGCGCATCCACAGGCATAGTGTTGGCGAAGAGACATCGAGCACTGTGACGGCGTGGTCTTCCCGTCCTTCAGGCGTCCCCGGTCGTGGCATCAGTAGAAGTCCCCTGGCCGAAGCGGGACGGGGCAGATGGGACGTCTTCCGTACCGGAGTTGTTGAAGAGGAGGGGGTCGAGCCCTCGGTCGAGGGGGGGGGGGGGTCGAGCCCCGCATGATTCTGTCACGTTCTCGAAGCCGTCGTCGAGGGTCGCACTGTTCACTTTCCGAGGGGTACTGTAGAAGTCCGTACTTGCGTAGTGGCGGCAGTGGCGGCACAGTCGTCGGGAGTCGGGGACTAGACGGGGAGTTGGCGGATTTGACAGTGGACGCAGGCGCCCATGTCGTCAGGTGGTTTTACTTTTACCCATGCCGGAGTGGTTGGGTCAATCGAGCCCTCGTTCGTCGACGGCGCTTGGAAGGTCGAGGCGTCGACAGGTTGAGGGGGTCGAAGTCGAGGTAGAGGTCGGGGGGTCGTTCGTCCGACCCCTCGTCCGTCGTCGAGGTAGAACCGGGGGGTCGTTCGTCCGACCCCTCGTCCGTCGTCGAGGTAGAACCGGGGGGTCGTTCGTCGGACCCCTCGTCCGTCGTCGAGGTAGAGCCGGGGGGTCATTCGTCGGACCCCTCGTCCGTCGTCGAGGTAGAACCGGGGGGTCGTTCGTCGGACCCCTCGTCCGTCATCGAGGTAGAGCCGGGGGGTCGTTCGTCGGACCCCTCGTCCGTCGTCGAGGTAGAGCCGAGGCCAGTGGCTGGTTTCCGCGGTCGGTGTAGCGGGGGCCCTCGATTGATGGGCCGTGTCTTACCGAACAGTAGGCTGATCCTTGCCTTAAAAATGGTTGCTATGTTTAGCGTTAATTTATCGAAAGGTTTAGGGTACCCCTTACCTTCGTACCCGACAGTAGCCCCCGAGGCCCCAGAGGAGTGATTTAGAACTCCTCTGGGGGCTATGATACGCGTTTCTCGGGGGAGCAAGAATTGTCCGGAGGGTTTATCCTTGGACTGCAGGGTTAGTGAGAAATCCGATTCTCCGGGGGGTGCGCGCGAGCGCACCCCGCGGGGGTAGCCCCCGAGGCCCCAGAGGAGTGATTAGAACTCCTCTGGGGGCTAAAATACGTTATGTAGTGGGGTCTTTAAAGGATACCTGGAGACGCGGCACCCTGTCGAGGGGTCGATCCCGTTCCTTTTCCTGCAAAGAGAAGTGTTCGAGGGCGGCTGTCGAACCCTACCGAGGGCCAGCCTTCGCTCCCTCGAGCACCGCTGGAGTCAGAGCGCCCCGCCCGAGGTCGACTCTGTCTGCCAGGTTACGAGTTTTCGACCCTCTTTCGTCGAGGGGTGCCGTGCGTAGTCGGGCCCTCGAGCCTTCGAATGGCTAGGCCTTCACTACCTCGTAGCGTCCTTCCCACGGATCCTTTCGCTCGGATCGTGGGGTGAAGAGCATCGAGCTATCCTCGTTAGGACGACGAGCCCGAAGTCCTCGGTGAGCTGTTCTCGGGCATGAGTCCATTAGAAATGGTGCCCTGTACGGGTAAAAATCCGAGTGAGAACTCGACCCCGTTCGATAGGGATCAACTAGCGGCCCGGAGGCGTTCTCATTGTTAAGCAAGCCGTACGGCTCGCTAAGCACGACCATATGGACCACCAAGGTGCCAACCCCGTTCGATAGGAGTTGGTGGCTCGATGCCTCCCAGCGTAGGGATCCTTAGGTGTTCCTAGGTATGCCTCGGATATGTCCCAGGGAGTCTCGAGAGTTCGTTCTCGAGCCTCCGGGGGCATCCCTGACTCGTGTACTTGCGGGCGGCTGTCGAACTCCGTTCGTGGAGCCAGCCTTCGCTCCCTCAAGATTTGGGGGTGGACCGGAGTCCGATAACCATGGGTCCTTCCTGACCTCAGGTACTCGAGGGCGGCTGTCGAACCCTATGTAAGGGCCAGCCTTCGCTCCCTCAAGATTTGACGGATGGTTCGTCATCCGACGCTATCCTCAGGAGGAGGAGTCGACCTTGTGGACCGCCGAGGGGAAAAGCAGGTGGTCGTTGTATTGAACTTGGGGACATACCTGTGTCGGAGCTCTCGAGGGAGGCTGTCGAACCCCCGGACGGGCCAGCCTTTATCCCTTCGAGGCCATGTACGATCTGCAGTTGACGACCCGAGGCCCTTATCAGGCCTCGAGTACTCGAGGGGGGCTATCGAGCCCGTTCGTAGGCCGGCCTTTGTCCCCTCGAGATTTTGGGGGCGGACCGAGGTCCTAACCCGAGGTCATTTCTGGCCTCGGGCACTCGAGGGTAGCTGTCGAACCCTCTTTCGAGGGCCAGCTCTTGCTGCCTCAAGATTCTTACCCTCGAAGGCGACGTTTCCGTCCGCGCGCCTTTTTAGGCGGTGTCCGTTCGGCGCAACAGTGCGGTTACAGCGTGGAGTGCGGCGCGGAACCCGATGATGGGACGTTACGCCTTATCCTGGAGGGAATACGAGGAAGGAAGTACAGGCGAATTAAATGCGGAGACTCTCTTGCCTGTGCCGGATCCGTCGGTTGGCCTTCCGCGTATAAATAGTGAGGGCGAGGTATCCGGTGCCCTTTACGCGCACTTGCCTTCCCCGCCTCCTTGCCTTCGTCTTCCTCGCCTTCTTCTCTCCGCCTCTGCCTTAGGCGTCCCGCGAGCAGGAAATCTGCGCGAGTGAGAGAGAAAGAGAAAGATAGGGAACGTACCTTCCTCCTCCAAACCCGAGCAACCCACCGTTCCCATGGCCACCTTCCAGCTCTTCGGCGTCGGGCCTGGCCTCGTTCCTCGGTCCGTTAGTCGTACCTGGAGGGGTTAGTGGAGAGCGGGCTTCTCCGGCCCGTCACCTCGACGGAGAGGCCGGAGTGGATAGCTCCGCCGCCGGACCACGCCGAGCCCAACCCGCCGGAGGGGTACGTGGTGTCGCTCGAGGCCTTCCACCGGGCGGGACTGGGGGTTCCACCCAGCCGCTTCCTGCGCGCGCTCCTCCACCACTACGAAGTGGAGCTCCAGCACCTCACTCCTAACGGCGTCAGCCAGGCGGCGGTCTTCGCCGCGGTGTGCGAGGGCTATCTGGGGGTCGAGCCCCATTGGGATCTGTGGCTCCACATCTTCAAGGCCAACCTCTTCACCACCTCGGTCAGCAAGGGGTCCGTCGGGAGGTCAGGGCCGGAGGCTGCAGCATCTACGCCAGGCGGCCTGAGCTCTGGCTCCCTGCGAACCCATCCTCGAGCCATTCCGGGTGGCATTCAGGATGGTTCTACCTGAGGAACGACGACGGTCTGCTCCCAGCGTACACCGGGAGGACACTCAACGCCGAGCCGGAGCGCTGGAGGTACGGCGTTCCGACGGACAAGCAAAACACCTCAAGGGCTTGCTGGACGCGCTCAGGCGTCTGAAGGAGAAGGGCCTTACCGCGGAGATCGCTGCATCAGCGTTCCACCGACGGGGGGTTCTGCCGCTGATGGCTCGACCCCTCCGTCTCGACGAGATGGGTCCGGGGGTCGATGTGTCGGGGTGCCGCTTCGTCGAGGAGGAGTTGACCCCAGACCGCGTGGCCAGCCGCGTCCGCCGCTTTTTCGCGGGGGGGTTCGCCCTCAAGGATGTCGCGAAGGTCCCCATGAAGCCGGACGAGGGCTTCTACGAGCTGGTAAGATCCTTCCTTTTACTTTAAGTCCTCGCGCCCGCCCCTCCCGTCCTCTCTGCTTGTTCTCTGACCACCTTGCGTCCCGCAGGGGAATGTGTCCTACAAGCGCTCGCTTCCGCCGGTGCCGGAGGACCGGGCCACGAGGGATGCGAACCGCCTCCGCGCGGAGAAGCAGAAGGCCGACAAGGACAAGAAGAAGGAGAGGAAGACCAAGAAGGCTCTAGAGAAAGAGCAGAGGAAGCAGCGTCGGGCCCAACAGAGGCGGTTGGGCCTCGATGAGGAGCTGTCGCCCTCGGAGGAGGAGGACGAGGAGGAGGATGAGGAAGACGAGGAGGAGGAGGGCGAGGAGACGGCGCCTGAGCAGGCGGCCGCTGCTACCGGTGGGGAGGGGGGGTCGACCTCGAAGTCGGCCCCTCCTGTTGAAGTTGGGCCACGGGCGGAGCGCCCCGTGGCCTCGCAGGAAGTCGCGCCGCGGCGGACGCGGTCGCAGACGCCGCGGCCCTCGTCGGGGGGTCGATCGAGCGAGCCCCCGACGCCCGCTGCGTCGACCGCCCGGGTGCCGGGCCCGCCGGCGCAGGCGGAGACCGGCAAGAGGGCGAGGGTGGCGTCGCCGTCGAAGAGTCGATCGAGCGAGCCCCCGAAGCCCACCGCGTCGAGCGCGCGGGCATCGGACCCGTCGGCGCGGGTGGGGGCCAGCAAGAAGCCGACGGTGGCGCCGCCGGCCCCTGCCCAGGAGAAGGTGGCGAGTGCCGCCTCGACCCCCGCCCCCCAGGCAGTGGCATCCCAGAGCTCGACCAGCCCGGCGGGCGCCGAGCCGAAGCGTCGGGCTCCGAGGGGGTAAGTCGAGTTCGTGGTTGTGCGTTTTTTCCCTTTTCCGTTGGTGAGGACTCGTGCTTATTATCGCGCACGTGCTCCTTTTTCAGGTCGAAGCGCCGGCTGGGGGTTGCGCTCCCCTCCCCTGCTAAGAAGCTAAAGACGGGGGCTGTGGTGCAAGCCGCCGTCGAGGTTGGTCCGGCAGCCCCGCCCCCTTCGACGGTCGCCCCTGAGGCGGCACCGGCAGCCACGACCCCGGAGGTGGCGGCGCGGGGGGAGGCACAGGGGGCCTCGGCGCCTACCCAAACGGCGGAGGAGGCGGACCCGCCGGCGGTGGTAGCCGTCGAAGCGACGGTCGCGGAGCCTGCGCGGCCGTCGGAAGGGGTCGCGTCCGGCGCCCCGGGGGGCGTGGAGCTCCTACCGACATCGGGCGCGGCCCAGGAGATGGAGGTGGTCGAGGCCCAAGTTCCTACGGCCGAGCGGGAGGCCCCGGCTCACCCGACGGCGGGGCGCTGGCCCGAGGGTCTGGCGGCGTTGGAGGCTCGACACCAGCTCGAGCGCGTCGAGGGCCCATCCGCGCCGGCTCAGGGTGAGATGCTGATGGAGTCCACCCCCGCCCAAGTGGACGAGATGGTGGCCGAGTTGGTGGACCCGGCGGAACTGGCCATCATCACGGCTCCCCGGGCGGAGCCGGAGGTGGCTCGACCTCCCCTCGAGGTTGGGGGGTCGGCGTCTCAAGGTAAGTTGCACTTCGATTTGCTCGAGACGCAGTGGATTCGCTCTGCTGGGTATTGACCTTTCGGAGCCTTTCATCGCGCAGGGCCGTCGACGTCCTTGCAAGGTGGCGCCGAGGAGGAAGCCTCGCCCTTTTCCGATTACCAAGGAGGGGGGGACCTGCGCATTGGCGTCACCGGGCCGATGGAGCAGAGGATCGCCGCCCGCAGCGCGGCGTGGGGCCAGGAGGTTCTCGAGGTGGCGGACCCTCGAGACCCCGAGCGACTCTTCCTCACGCTCGACGACCAGTCCGAGCTTCGACGGTGGGAGAGCGTCGAGGAGCTCCGGGGCTGGTTCGAGCACTCGGTACGTCGCGCTGCGGAGGTCGCCGCCACGGACATACGCGAGGGGATGGAGGTAGGTTTTATTCCACCTTAGATAGCGTTTTGCACTGCCTGGTTGCCGTTTGTTGACGATTTTCGTCTTTATCCTTGTCAGTCGCTGCGGGTGAGGTCGTACGAGAAGTCCCGGTACATTCTCTCGGGTACAGGGGCAGCTCTCGACCCTCCACGCCTCTCTGGAGAAGGCGAGGGATGAGATCGCTCGTGCGAAGGCGGAGGCGGCGACTATCCAAAAGGATGCTGAGTCGAGGGTCGCCTACGCGAAGGCCGGCTACGAGGCTGTCCAGAAGGAAGCCCGGGAGGCCTTGTCGTCGGCGCAGGCGAAGCTCGATGATGCCCTTCGGTCGACCATCGCCGTTGGGCAAGAGCGGGATGCCGCCGTCGAGGCCCAACGCAAGGCCACGGAGGAGGCCGCCCGGCTGAGGGGAGACCTCGACGCCTCTCCCGCGAGCGCGACGCTCTAGCCGCCTCGGAGGAGAAGGCTCGGACCCGCGCGACCTCCTTGGGCATGGTGGCGATGAAGCAGAAGGAGGCCCTCGGGGAGGCATACAAGACCATCGAGGGTCTCCAGGCCCAAGTCAGGGATCAGTCCTCTGATTTTGACGCCGTCCGCCATCAGCTCGAGGAGGCCGAGAAGGCCTACTCCGCCTTGGATGTGCAGGCCCAAGGTGAGTGTTTTGGGTGTTTGCGGGGTCTGTCCTGTCTCGACCCTTTTTCTGCTTTCGGGTTTCGATCGTTATGTGCTTGTTTCGGCAGAGCTTGCGGAGAAGAACGCCCGCGCCCAAAAGGACCTGGACAATCTTCAGGGCCTGCTGAGCACCGAGGTGAACCTCAACACGACGCTCTCGGCGGCCATCAACACCTTCTGCGACGACCTTTCGGTCGAGCCGGAGCCGGAGGTCGAGGGGGACACTCGGGGGGAATCCCTGCTGCGCCGCTTCTACGCCATGATGCGGGGGGTGACGGAGAACGTCCGAGCCGCCCTGCATGTGGGGGTGAAGCGGGCCCTTGCGGTCGTCAACTCCTTCTACGACGTGGATCTCAACCTCGTTGTCGACGGGTTCGCCACCGACCCGGATCTGACCGAGGAGCAGAACGACGCGAGGTGTCAGGAGCTGATGGACCACGCGGAGGTGCCCGGAGGTCAGCTGGCGAAACTCTTTGAGCCCGACGTGATCCCCTCGGCGGATGAGTAGTCGTCGGGAGATGTCGACGGGTGGTCGCGGGCCTGCGAGCCATATCTGGACAAAAAGGTCCATGTAATAGTTAGGCCAATGTACCGACACAATGCCAAGCCCCCGAGGGCATTTGTATATAATGTGTTTTGATCGATGTGCACAGAGTTAATTTCACTTTTTCGAGCTTTCCCTGCTTTTCTTTGCCTGAGTCGACGCTCGTGAACTAAGTGTTCGATGCACGCTCTTATCCCTGGAAGGGGGGTGGCGAGTAGGGGTACCTTAGCCCTGGGGCGTAGGTGAGTCCCTGACTCGACGACACCCTCGACCCTTAGGGAGCTCGAGGCTCCTTTACTTAGTTAAGAAGCGTACTCGAGGGAAAGAACGAGAGGGAGAGTCGAGTTTCGAAAAAACGTTCGAGTTTTTTGGGGACTTAGGAGGGGGATGCCCCCCTGTTAGCCCCCGAGGGAGGCTCGACTTTGCTGAGGCAAAGTCGAGGCTACCTTAGTGCTGTGGACGGGCTCGTCTCAGTTGTTTCTACTTCTCGATCTCTCTCTGCTTTTCTTTACTTGAGTCGACGCTTGTGAACTTAAGTATTCGACGCACGCTCGTATCCCTGGAAGGGGGGTGGCGAGTAAGGATACCGTAGCCCTGGGGCGTAGGTGGGTCCCTGGCTCGACGGAACCCTCGACCCTTAGGGAGCTCGAGGCGCCTTTACTTAGTTGAGAAGCGTACTCGAGGGAAAGAACGAGGGGGAGGGTCGAGTTTTGAAAAAACATACGGGTTTTTCGGGGACTTAGGAGGGGGTGCCCTCCTGTCAGCCCCCGAGGGGAGCTCAACTTTGCTGAGGCAAAGTCGAGGCTACCTTCGGGCTACGAACGAACGTGAAATGTGTTTCGAGAACATTTTATTCATTCGAGAATTTGTACATAAATGCGGAAATGTACAAGGCCCTGGGGCCTCAGGGATAGAAGCGACGTAGCTGTTGGATGTTCCACGCGTTGGTGAAGAGCTCTCCCTTCTCGTTCTTCAGTTTGTAAGTGCCGGGCTTCAGCACCTCTGCCACGATGAAGGGTCCCTCCCAAGGTGGTGTCAGCTTGTGACGCCCCTTGCTGCTCTGTCGACGGCGCAGAACGAGGTCGCCGACGTTGAGGTCCCTTTTGCGCACGTTCTTGTCGTGGTAGCGTCGTAGCGTCTGCTGGTACTGGGCCGACTTGAACAGGGCCATGTCACGAGCTTCCTTGAGCTGGTCGAGGGAGTCCTCTCGGGCTACTGTGTTGGCTTGCTCGGTGTAGGCTTTCAGTCGAGGGGACCCGTACTCGAGGTCAGTGGGGAGGACGGCCTTGGACCCATAGACCAAGAAGAACGGGGAGAACCCCGTAGCTCGACTCGGTGTCATTCGGAGACTCCATAGCACAGCGGGCAGCTCTTCGACCCATCTCTTTCCATGTCTGTTCAGTCGGTCGAAGATCCTTGGCTTGAGGCCCTGCAAAACCATGCCGTTGGCACGCTCGACCTGACCGTTAGTTCGAGGGTGGGCAACTGCAGACCAATTCACCCTGATGTGGTGATCGTCACAGAAGTCCAGGAACTTTTGGCCGGTGAACTGCGTGCCATTGTCGGTAATGATGATGTTGGGGACCCCGAAGCGGTGGATGATGTCGGTGAAGAATAGCACGGCTTGCCGAGACTGGATGTTGGCGATGGGCCGAGCCTCGATCCATTTCGAGAACTTGTCGACAGCCACGAGAAGGTGAGTGTGCCCACCCTTGGTTCTTTTCAGGGGACCGACCATGTCGAGCCCCCATACTGCGAACGGCCAAGTTATGGGTATCATCTGAAGGGCTTGGGCGAGTAGGTGAGTCTGCCTGGCGTAGAATTGGCATCCTTGGCAGGATCGAACGAGTTTGGTGGCGTCGTTGACTGTCGTGGGCCAGTAGAAGCCCTGTCGAAAGGCACTTCCTACCAGGGTTCTGGGCGCCGCGTGGTGGCCGCAAGCCCCCGAGTGTAGGTCCCTCAGCAGTGCCCTCCCCTCCTCGAGGGTGAGGCAGCGTTGGAGCACACCCGACGGGCTGCGTCGATATAGCTCGCGGCTGTCCCCGTACAGTACGTAGGTTTTGGCACGTCGAGCTACTCGACAAGCTTTCGTGCGGTCTTCCGGGAGTTCGCCTCGCGTCAGGTACTCGAGGTAGGGCGCACGCCAATCCGTCGGAGGGTTTGGCACTGTGACGGCCCCGTCGATCTCCATGACCTCTCCCCCGCCCGAGGGGAGATCGGTCGAGGGGGGTGGGTCGACCCCTTGCTCGAGGGCGGGAGCCCCCGAGCCTAGGTCGACGGACGGTGTGTACAGATCCCTCGAGAAGATGTCGGGGGGGGGGGACCGTCCCTCGAGTAGACGCAATTTTGGCCAGCTCGTCGGCAGCCTCGTTGTACCGACGGGCTACGTGGTTGAGCTCGAGGCCATAGAACTTGTCCTCGAGCTTTCGAACCTCCTTGCAGTAGGCTTCCATCTTAGGATCGTGGCAGCTCGAGTCTTTCATTACTTGGTCGATCACCAACTGAGAGTCCCCTCGCACGTCGAGGCGTCGGGCCCCGAGCTCGATGGCGATGCGCAGGCCGTTGACGAGGGCCTCGTACTCGACGACGTTGTTGGAGGCGGGGAAGTGGAGGCGGATGACATATCGCATATGGACCCCTGAGGGTGATACGAATAGCAATCCTGCGCCTGCTCCCGCCTTCATCAGTGATCCGTCGAAGTACATGACCCAGAGCTCGCTCTGCACCTGCGCCGGGGGTAGTTGGGTGTCGGTCCATTCGGCGACGAAATCTGCCAGTACCTGAGACTTGATAGCCTTTCGAGGGGCGTAGGAGAGGGTCTCCCCCATGAGCTCGGCGGACCACTTGGCGATCCTTCCCGATGCCTCCCGGTTCTGGATTATCTCCCCGAGGGAGAAAGTTGAAACCACAGTGACCGGATGGCCCAGGAAATAGTGTTTGAGCTTCCGCCGAGTGAGGACGACCGCGTACAACAGCTTCTGGATGTGGGGATACCTTGTCTTGGTCTCGGAAAGGACCTCGCTCACGAAATAGACAGGCCTTTGAACCGGCAGGGCGTGTCCTTTTTCCTCCCTCTCGACTACTATGACCGCGCTGACTACTTGTGTAGTTGCCGCGACATAAAGCAGGAGGGGCTCGGCCGGGCTCGGGGGGACCAAGACCGGGGGCGAGGTGAGCAAGGCCTTGAGCCTCGAGAGGGATTCCTCGGCTTCGGCGGTCCACGCGAAGTGTTCCGTCTTCTTCAGGAGTCGATAAAGGGGCAGGGCCTTTTCTCCGAGCTTCGAGATGAAGCGACTGAGGGCGGCAAGGCACCCAGTAACCCTTTGCACGCTCTTGAGGTCTTTGATCGGGCCCATCCTCGTGATGGCGGTTACCTTCTCGGGATTGGCCTCGATGCCGCGTTGGGAAACTATGTACCCTAGGAGCATGCCTCGAGGGACCCCGAAGACACACTTCTCCGGATTTAGTTTTATGCGGTTAGTCCTGAGACACCCAAACGCGGTCTCAAGGTCGCCGACTAGGTTTCCGACGGTTCTGGACTTGACCACGATGTCGTCGACGTAGGCCTCGACGATTGGCCCTATGTGTTTCCCGAAGACGCGGAGCATGCATCGCTGGTAGGTGGCCCCGGCGTTCCGCAAGCCGAAGGGCATTGTGAGGTAGCAAAACATGCCGAAAGGGGTGATGAAAGAGGTCGCGAGCTGATCGGACTCCTTCATCTTTATTTGGTGGTAGCCGGAATACGCATCAAGGAAGCAAAGGGTTTCACATCCCGAAGTGGAGTCTACTATTTGGTCGATGCGAGGTAAAGGAAAAGGAACTTTAGGACATGCTTTATTTAAACTGGTGTAGTCTACACACATCCTATCTTTCCCATTCTTTTTCTTTACAAGCACGGGATTAGCTAACCACTCGGGATGATGTACCTCCTTGATGAATCCGGCCTTCAAAAGCTTGTCGACCTCCTCCCCGATGATCCTGCGCTTCTCCTCGTCAAAGCGGCGCAGGCATTGCTTCACCGGTTTGGTCCCGGCTCGGATGTCTAAGGAGTGCTCGGCAACTTCCCTCGGGATGCCCGGCATGTCCGAGGGACTCCATGCGAACACGTCGGCGTTCGCTCGGAGAAAGTCGACGAGCACGGCTTCCTATTTGGGCTCGAGGGTGGCACTGATCGTCAGCACCTTCCCGTCCTTGAGGCCGGGGTCGAGCGGGATGGTCTTCGTGTCTTCCGCCGGCTTGAAGTTGCCGGCGTGGCGCTTGGGGTTGGGGATCTCTCCGGACAAGTCGTCGAGGGCCGCGAGGATAGCAGAATCCTCACGGGCTTCGGCTTTTTCCACGCACTCGATGTCGCAGTCGTATGCGTGCTCGTAGGAGGTGTCGACGGTGATGACCCCCGAGGGCCCCGGCATCTTGAGCTTGAGGTAGGTATAGTTCGGGACCGCCATGAACTTGGCGTACCCCGGTCTACCGATGATGGCGTGGTAGGTGCCTCGCCACGCGACCACCTCGAAGGTCAGCTCTTCCTTTCGGAAGTTCGAGGGGACGCCGAAACAGACCGGTAGCTTGACACGGCCGATTGGGAGTGCCTTCTTCCCCGGGACGATTCCGTGGAACCCCTCCCCCCGCGCTGGGCAGGAGCATGGTCCTCGGGATCCCCAGGAGGTCGAGGGTCTCGGCGTAGATGATGTTGAGGCTGC
Source organism: Microstegium vimineum (assembly GCA_022036555.1). Taxonomy (NCBI): domain Eukaryota; kingdom Viridiplantae; phylum Streptophyta; class Magnoliopsida; order Poales; family Poaceae; genus Microstegium; species Microstegium vimineum. The sequence continues at coordinate 38,370 of CM039121.1, forward strand.
TCCCCCCGTCCATGAGCACCTTGCTGAGGCGGGTGTTGAGGATGATCGGGTCGACGACGAGCGGGTAAACCCCTGCGTTCGGGATGTGCTCGGGGTGGTCGTCCTGATCGAAGGTGATCGGCGTGTGGGACCAGTCGAGGTACCGTGGGGCCTGGGCCCGAACGGAAAAGACCTCTCGACGCTCCCTCTTGCGTTGGCGCGTGGTGAGGCGGGTTGAGGGTCCCCCGTAGATCATGTAGCAGTCGTGGATCTCGGGGAAGCCTCCCTTTTGAACATCGCCCCTGACTTGGACGTCACAGGGCGGGTCTTCCTTGCCGTCGTCTCTCCTGGGACCAGGAGGGACGAAGTGCCTTCGAAGCATGCGGCAATCCTCGAGGCGGTGGTTGGCCGGCCCCATATGGTAGGGGCAAGGCTCTTTCAGCATTTTGTCGAAGACGCCCCCGTCGGGAGGGGGCCCTCGAGGCTTCCGCTTGTCCGCTGCAGCGACAAGGTCGTCGGGGTCGTCGTCCTGCTCGACGTTTGGCTCGACGACACGCCGGCCCCGTTGGTTCCTCTTCTTCTTCTTCTTCTGGCCGCCGTTGCCGTCGTTGTTCCTCCTGGGCCCCTTGTTTCTCTTGGGCCCATCGTCCGAGCCCCCGGGTTCGTCCGCGTTGCCCTCCTCCTTCGCTGGGGGAATCTGGAAGAATGCGCCAACGGCCTCCTCGCCAGCCGCGTAGTTGGCGATGACGTCCATGAGCTCGTTGGCGGTCTTGGGGATGTTTCGCCCCAGCTCCCGCACCAACTCTTTGCAGGTTGTCCCAGCGATGAACGCCGTGATGACCTCGTGGTCGGAAATGTGAGTCAGTGCGGTACGCTGCTTCGAGAATCGTCGGGTGAAGGCGCGGAGGGTCTCTCCTGGTTTCTGCTTGCAGCCGCGAAGGTCCCAGGAGTTGCCCGGCCGCTCGTAGGTGCCCTTGAAGTTGCCCTCGAAGATCCGAACCAGGTCGGACCAGTCCTGGATCAAGTCCGGGGGTAGTTCCTCGAGCCACCTTCGAGCGGTGTCGGAGAGGAACAATGGGAGTTGTCGGATGATGACGAGGTCATCTTTGGCTCCCCCCAGCTGGCATGCCAGCCTGAAGTCGGCAAGCCAGAGCTCCGGCTTGGTTTCGCCGTTGTATTTGATCAGGCTGGTGGGTGGACGGAAGCGTACTGGCAGGGAGGCCCGCCGGATAGTCCTTCCGAAGACTCGAGGCCCCGGTGGCTCCGGAGACCGGCATCGATCTTCGTCGCTGTCGTAGCGCCCGCCTCGGTGAGCGCTGTAGCCTCGAGCCTCGGCGTCGCCGTATCGACGTCGATTGTTCACTCGAGGGGGGAGGTCGTTGACGAGGCGTTCCCGGACTGGTCGTGGCTCGACCTGGCCCTGGGGCGCCTTGTTCTGGTGGACAGAGGCTTCCCGATTTTGTCGAGGGGGCGCTGCTTGCCGCTCAGAGGCAGCCCCTCGACGCCTCGAGGCCGAGCTCTCCGCCTGCTGGACGGCCGCAGTCTGGAGTAGCCCCTGGATTTCCTCCCTAATACGTTGTGCCTGGGGGGTCGATGGCGCCGGCATGTCGCGGAGCAGCATCGCGGCTGCTACAACATTTTGACTGGCGCGGTTGAAGACTCGGGGTTCGGCGTTCCCCTCCTCGACGATCTGCCGATGGACCTCCCGGGCCCGCTCGCGAGCTCCTCCACCCTGAGGACGCCCTCGATCCCGCTCGAGGGCATGTTCAAGCTGCTGAAGACGCAGGCGCTCTTCCTCGAGCTTGCGAGGAGCTCTCGGACCTGCGTAACCTGGACGTCGGGGGGGGGTGGATCGGCTCTATCGGGATTTGGGGGGACGGCGTCTCGAGGTGGCGTGGTGTTGGCACCCCTCCCTTCTTCGGTGTCCGCTGTGTCGTCGACGTCGTCCTGAAGGACGGTTTGCTCGTCGAGATGGAAGCACTCCCGAGTGGAGTCGTAACCCTCGTCGGGAGAGTCCGAGTCGAAGTCGGCGTGGTAGAAGTGGGGGAAGAGCCTGGCTGTTTCCTCCTCCTCCAGGCGTCGTCGTAACGTGCCCCACGTACGGGGCAGCTCTGGCCCGCCCAGTGAAGGGGTAGTGACGGGATCGATCGTCGCCCACGACGGCGTCCATGGAGACTCGTCGTAGGTACGTACTCGCTGCCCTACGAAAGCAGAGTAGAGCCCGGCGCTGTTGCGGAGCCCGTACGGGAACGGGTCGCGCGGTGGTGACGGGGTCGTAGGTGTCGGAGAAGCCACGGGAGCCTCCGGGGACGATGACGCGGAAGAGTCGAAGTCCCACTCGGGAAGACGCCTGCCCTCGGCCCACAAGCGTGGGCCAAGCGGACCCCTAGGAGAGGGGGCCGTGTCGCCAGCTGGGACCGAGGGAACGGTATCCGGCACCCCAGAGCTCGCACGACGGCGAGCACGCCGAAGTCGCTCGCGCCTCCTCCTGATCGCAGGCCAGAGTCGCAAGCGGAGGGGCCGTCGTCTGATCCTAGCTGGCTCCGGTGCAGCGGAACTGCTGACGTCTACGCCACGGGCGGAGGGGAAGACTATGAAGTCGCCCTGGTCCGTAGAAACGAACCCTAGACTGCCGAACCAGATGACGGTGTTGAACGGGAACGGTGGGATGGTGGAATCCATCTGAGAGAGTAGTTCGGAGTTGATCGACACGCGAATCCCCCTACCTGGCGCGCCAACTGTCGGTGTTATGACCCGGGGGTCAAGACCACCAACGAGTAAATTTGTATATCGCGTGCTCCCTCTCTCAGACGTGATGCAAGATGGACACAAGATTTATCCTGGTTCGGGCAAAGAAGGCCCTATGTCCAGCGGGGGAGGATGACTTGTATTATCTCGCACCCAAAGCGCGCTCGTACAGGGGGGTACAAGCAGTGTTACACGGAGTCGGCCACCCGAGGGGTCGATCGAGCGTCTGTGTGTGTGGTGTGGTCTAGGGTCCTTGAGAACCAAGGTCGGATTGGAGTCCTCAAAGAGAAACCTGGAAAAAGAAGTCTCTGACGAGAGCCCCCCCTTTCATCTACCTCGGCGTCCCCCTTTTATAGACCAAGGGGGAGACTCGAGGGTACAGGGTCCTAATAGTAGAAGTATGGGCGGCGCATCCACGACACAGTGTTGGCGAAGAGACATCGAGCACTGTGACGGCGTGGTCTTCCCGTCCTTCAGGCGTCCCCGGTCGTGGCATCAGTAGAAGTCCCCTGGCCGAAGCGGGACGGGGCAGATGGGACGTCTTCCGTACCGGAGTTGTTGAAGAGGAGGGGGTCGAGCCCTCGGTCGAGGGGGGGGGGGTCGAGCCCCGCATGATTCTGTCACGTTCCCGAAGCCGTCGTCGAGGGTCGCACTGTTCACTTTCCGAGGGGTACTGTAGAAGTCCGTACTTGCGTAGTGGCGGCAGTGGCGGCACAGTCGTCGGGAGTCGGGGACTAGACGGGGAGTTGGCGGATTTGACAGTGGACGCAGGCGCCCATGTCGTCAGGTGGTTTTACTTTTACCCATGCCGGAGTGGTTGGGTCAATCGAGCCCTCGTCCGTCGACGGCGCTTGGAAGGTCGAGGCGTCGACAGGTTGAGGGGGTCGAAGTCGAGGTAGAGGTCGGGGGGTCGTTCGTCCGACCCCTCGTCCGTCGTCGAGGTAGAACCGGGGGGTCGTTCGTCCGACCCCTCGTCCGTCGTCGAGGTAGAACCGGGGGGTCGTTCGTCGGACCCCTCGTCCGTCGTCGAGGTAGAGCCGGGGGGTCGTTCGTCGGACCCCTCGTCCGTCGTCGAGGTAGAACCGGGGGTCGTTCGTCGGACCCCTCGTCCGTCGTCGAGGTAGAGCCGGGGGGTCGTTCGTCGGACCTCTCGTCCGTCGTCGAGGTAGAGCCGAGGCCAGTGGCTGGTTTCCGCGGTCGGTGTAGCGGGGGCCCTCGATTGATGGACCGTGTCTTACCGAACAGTAGGCTGATTCTTGCCTTAAAAATGGTTGCTATGTTTAGCGTTAATTTATCGAAAGGTTTAGGGTACCCTTACCTTCGTACCCGACAGGTGCGTTCTCTAAAACTTTTCTGATTCATCTCGATCTTGGATTGTGTCATGTTATTTTAGTTGGGGAATCTGAATTCTTCTATTCCTTGTGTGTTTTTTTGTTGATTCACAGTTATCTTTGTTTTAACTGTTATAACACTATGATTATAGTACTCGCAAGGATACACCCATTGTGTCTTCGCAAAAATTATCTACATGGTGTAGCTTTGCAGATTTTTCTTTCCAGACCTCTGTATCCTGTGCTAAGTGTGGAACTTAACTGAGTAGATATGCTGATCAGAGACGAGGAAAATGTGATGTGCATTCCTGATGTGCACCTCCATAGGTGAATGTTCAGAGATCTCTTTAACGTTGTTATGTTCGAGGTTGCAACTTCTAAATGTATTGCATATTAAACTTTGGATCCACTAATGACATAGAGAAACTTTTCTTGATTCGGGAGTAGACAAACATAGTTAAATTTAGTTCTTCTCCAATATTAAGTGTTCCTTGTGGTAATTCACATAGCTAATCTACTAATCGATGGGATAATAAGGTACATCTGCCTCAAAGTCTGTATAGTTTGAAGTGTTATATTTTATATGTTGTGTCACTTGAATATTATCTCAACTTAAGGGTGTATCTCTATTACTAGTCATCTGAAAAAACAAGCACATGCTAGCTTAGCAATCAGTGTGACAGCACCTTCAATTCTTGCATAGTAGATATCAAATAAAAATGAGCTTGACAATTGTTTAAAGGCTTATATGATTGTTCTTTGTTACACAAATTCATCAACTCTAGCAATCAGTAACAGTTATAGCAGGTAGAGCTCTAGGAATTTTGACAATGTCATCAAATATATTTCTCATAGTCTTAGCAGTCAAATTGATTTTATTCTCACTCTGAAACAAGACTTCACGCTTGCAAAGTCTAGAAATTATCAAGTATCTTCACATCCACTGATTCCATTTGCTGGTAAAAGAATCTAAATTATTGGTTCGTTGTCTCAGAGTTATGTGGTTTTCTGATTGAATTGTGTTCTTCTTGTCTTGTAGGCTACAACTACTCCATGAGCAATTGAGATGTTTGTCCTAGCTAGATATCTAAATTGAGTGCGACGATAGAGCTGCCAGCTGAAATGCATACTAGTGATAATCTAATCCATGCTTCGCAGATGGTCTTCGAAAAATTCCGCTGTCGGTGCTTAGCACAATAGCACTAATACATAGACAACTCAATATTCATTTAAAAAAAAAATAGACAACTCAATAGGAATCTAGTTGTGCTGCGCTATGGCCACAACAAAAATTAGACCAAAATGATGTAATAATATTATATTTTTATTTGAGTTATAAAAGGTATTATATTACATTATTATTGGTATATCATTGATATTGATGATTCTAAAAAAATATTGTAATTATGTTTAGTTTATTTATGTTTGTTTTGTTTTGTATCAAGAAACAATAGACAGTAAACATTGAACAGTTTATATAAAATCAAATAATCAATCAATTATACTCCCTCCATCCTAAATTGTAAGTCATTCCAAGAATCTTGGAGAGTCAAAGTTTATCAAGTTTGACCAAACTTATATAACAATATAATAATATTTATGATGTCAAATAAGTATCATTAGATTCGTTATCAATTATATTTTCTTAGTATACCTATTTGATGTTATAAATCTTTATAGTTTTGTCTATAATTCTTGGTCAAACTTGAGATGCTTTGACTCTCCAAGATTCTTGGAATGACTTACAATTTGGGATGGAGGGAGTACAAGTTGTCTGTTTAAGAAATAATTACAAGCTCTTTGCTGGCTATACATGCCTAATGGCTCTCACATCCTTGGCCTTCTACCAATTACGTGAGTTTATGTCCATGGCAAATGTACAAATTGTCCAAAATAGGCTAAATAGGAGCCGGTGGTGAATGTCTCTTTTTGAACCTACAGTTTTATTTTTGTTCTGACAATCTCAAACTTTTTTTTTTGTTTTGAATTGACCAAGTAGCAGAAGAAGTAGCCGGGTCAACTAGTAGTAGTTCACCATGGAGCACTTTTGCCTGATCTCGCCCTCATGGCCGGTGAGCACCTCGATGGCACCCATCTTGACCATGGCCTTGGCGAACTTGTCCTCCCACGCCTGCCCGACGGCGGCGTGGAACGCGACGAGCCCCGCGGTCCAGGGTTGTCGAGCAGCGTCTGGTCGGAGGTGAAGGGCACCTTTTGCGCCAGCACGTTCTTAAAGTACTGGTTGTCGAAGCTGTCGGGCGTCACCGTGTCGAGCGGCACAGTCGTGCGGTCCTCCGGGTTGTCGTCCGTGGATGGCGGGCACCGCCGCTTCAGCTCCGCCGCGTACTCCGGGTGGAGGGCCGGGTCCGTCCGCCCCGGCTCGCCCTGGAAGCTGTAGAGCCGGTCCGTGATCGACGAGCAGTGCGAGCGGCCGATGGAGTGGGCGCCGGAGAGCGTGACCATGTCGTCCGCGGAGAGCCCCTTGCGCCTGAAGCTCTCGATGAGCTCCCCCACGGTGGACTCCGGGAACGGCAGGTTGTCGTCAATAACCTCGTCCTTGACGGACACGTGGCCATCGCGGCGGCCGGCGGGGACGCGGTAGTCGATGCCGCCGGCGAGGTAGGCCCCGTCGCGCGCGGCGAAGGCGACGATGTCGGCGCAGGAGACCGTGCGCGGGCAGTGCGCCTCCACGATGGCCTTGGCCTCGTCGATGACCTCGAAGCCGCGCAGGCTCGGGAAGTTGGCCGGCGAGTACTTCTCCGCCTCGTGCCCCGGTGTGGAGTCGAGCAGGATGGAGGCGTCACACCCCCTGACGAAGCAGTCGTGGAAGTGCATCCGGATGAGCCCTGCGGCGACGCCGGGGTCCCTGGCGACGGCGCGGCGGACGGCGTTGCGCACCATCTCCTCGGCCCGCGGGCACGAGTGCTCGTAGAACCCGACCTGTAGGGGCGGGGACGCGCGCGCCACCGACGAGGAGGAGGCCGCCAGCAAGGCGCATGCAAACACTAGCCACTGATTCATCATGCTCACTTTGCTACCAACCGATGAGGCGATGATCACTCGATTGTTCCCGGTTTCCTACGGCAAGGTCGGTTGATCAGTGCAGCTAGCTAGCTTCCAACACTGCAGCTCTTAACCTCTCAGGTGCTGCTGAGCTTGTCAGCTATCTGAGGCTCTGAGCTGAGCTGCAGCAGGAGAGAACGAGCGAGGAGTGGTGATGGCCTCATGACCAGTGGGTTTCTATTTATACATGATCATACGAAAACATCGCGACTAATGATCGGTGTTAGCGAGTGTCAGTTGGGAAATTGCGTACTATATAATATTTTACTGCGAATCGGCGATTTTTATTGCATACATCGTGCCGAGTCTAAGGAGAGACCCGATCCAAGGAGTGGCTAGACGGCCTCCATCAACCCGGCCACTAGGCCAATGTTTAGTCATCAAAGCAAGCAAGCGCGTGCTCAAACTACGTATGCATAGACCTCGTCGACTTGCATTGGTCCACATGAACATTTTTTCCAGCTGTTCTACAGATCTCGAGGAGCAACGAACGGTGCTGGATCGAACGTTCAACGATTACGGTCAAATTCATATAATATATATATTAATCAGTTTGGTGCGTGCTGTGTTAGAGCCTGTTGGGTCAACCTGACTACTCCCTCTATCCCAAATTATAAGACATCTTAAAAATCTTAAAGAGTCAAACTAATTCAAGTTTGATCAAACTTATATGACAATATAATAACATTTATAATGTCAACATAATATTATTAGATTCATTATCAATTATATTTTTATAGTATGTCTATTTGATATCATAAATCTATATAGTTTTTTCTATAATTATTGGTCAAACTTAAGATGTTTTGACTCTCCAAGATTCTTGGAACGTCTTATAATTTGGGACGGAGGGTGTAATGTTTATAACTAGCTAAAATTTGAAAGCAAAACTTTAGCTGCCTAAAAGTTCTTATGACTAAACTTTAGTTAGGGTGTTTGGATCCTCGGCTAATAGGCTCAACTAAAATTTAGTTGGCTTTATAACAGCTAACCTATAGCTGTTCTTTGCGCTGGACTATTTGAGTCTCTAACCGCTAAACTTAGCCAGCTAAAGTTTTACCCAGTAGATCCAAACAATCTATAGAAAAGAAAAATCATCAGAGAGGAAAGGGATGAATTTATATAACCACGTCGCCAGCTGGTTTTGTTCTCAAGTGACGAGCTGGTACATGATTGACATGTCACCATCCACCTCACCCTGACGTTGGCTCAAACTTTTTGGAACAACCATTTGCGTAACGGGGGCTCGATCTTTAAATTAACAAAGCATGTGTTGAGGTTTTGAGCTTTTGACATGGTCGACCGGGCATACGCGGTGCCGAGGTGTGCATTTAGACACCAATTGGAGCATGACAGACTTTTTTTCCCTTCCCGTTTCTCTTTCGTTTTCATGTTCTGGTTGCACTCGTCACAAATGAAAAGGGGCTGCAGGTCATGATTTGAGTTGCCGCAAGTCTACAAGACGTATGCATGTAGTACTCTCAAAGCATCTTGGCCCTCAGTTTAAGTTTTGGTAATTAACGGCAATATTGAGAAGTAAGTTTTTCAATTGAGATATGAAGGAAGATTCATCCACATGGCGCATGAAGTTGAAAAACACGGTGGCTACCTCAAGTTACGTCATTCTCAATGGGAGTTTCATGATTCAGTTTTCAACACAATCATGTTTTGGAAACAGTGTAGAAGAGTTTTATCCCTACGAAACTCTCTCTATTCCTATAAATTTTTTATCATTTCTCTCTTCATTAGTACAGTGCCACATCATCATATTTAATACCTATGAAACTTTGATGAAACCCCATTGAGATTGGCCTTAAAGAGATAACAGTAGGTTTGCGATTTAACTGGTTATGAGATGACTAGAAGATAGATGAACTAGGTATCCTCACTGCCTCACTGGCATGAGAGGTTAATGTTCATTTATTTGATGATTCTCTAGTGCCACTTCCTTTTTAAAGCGATTGTATTGCATGCATAAGGCAAGTCTCAATTGAGAGTTTCATTACACTGTTTCTAAGATTGTTATGTTATCTAGAATGAAATGAAATTTGAATAAAATTTTCACTCTCAATGCAAAGTTTCATTTCAGAGTTTTATAGACATTTAATTCTATAACTCATAGAGAGTTGGTAATCATGTTAAGAGAGTTTTATTCTCATGACAGTCATTTCATCTCTCTTCATTAAAACATTGTCATATCATCAGAAGTGCACATATGACAGACTCTTAAATATAGATAAAACTCTAATGAAACTCTCAGACCAATCTCAGTGGAAGATTTTATATCCTAGTTTTTAACACAGCCACGTCAGTTTTGCAGATTGAAATTAAAGAATGAAACTAGATCTCTCGATGCACGGTTTCGTTTCACTATTTTATAGGCGATTTACGACATTTAATTCTTTATGGTATTAAGATCAAATGTGCCATATGATTTTGTAGCTATTTAAAAGCGTATGTAAACTAAGTATGGGTCTAGGTTCCACACTGCACCAGACTGTCTGCGCGAGCATGTGCTAGTGCAAAAGGTGTAATTCTGAAGCCGTGCATTGTCAAACCATCCAGTAAGACACGCGGACCATCCGAGCAAACACTGTAGAGCTCAGAACGTGTAGAACTAATATCAAAGTTTTTTAAAAAATAGAAGGGACAATGAAAGGTGCTTGATCGAACATTCATCGATCATGGATTGGGTTTATTATATTAATATATATCAGTTTGGTGCGTGCTGTGTTAATCTATAGAGAAAATCGTCGGAATGGGAAGGGGTGGATTTATATAACCACTTCGCCAGCTGGTTTTGTTCTGAAGCGACGAACCGGTGGGGCAAGACAGCGGGACGGATAGCTTCCGACCAGTCGGACAGTCGTCGGTTTCCGACCACCCCCAAAGATATGCGAAAGGTGAAGTATATCTCATGGTTGTTCTTCGCATAAAGAAAGGTGAAGTGTATCTCATGGTTATTCTTCGCATAAAGAAAGGTGAAGTGTATCTCATAGTTATTCTTCGCATATCCTTCGGCCCAGCTTTCGTTGGCCCGTTTAGCCTTTGGCCTGTTTCGTTGGCCTGTTTCACCCGTGAGCAGCGCGTGGGAATCACTCACGCGCAGGCGACGCAGAGACGGCTTTTCCCGCCTCGGTATGTCGCGCAGGTAAAGTGGAAATTCCACATGGGCTGGTGACTACCATGTCTATCCAGGCCATAGAAATAACGTTAAGATTCGTACAGCTTCAAACAATGGAGAGAGAAAGAAGCTTTGAGATCCGTGCTGCTGAGAAAAGGAACGGTGAGGATAACACTTGCGGTCACATATACATGTGGGGCTGCATTTCCCGTCGCACAGGTAGCTCACGTCCGAGCGACGGCCCAGTAATCGCGTTCCCACCTCCCCTACGTCGCTTCGGTACATCAAAGGTACGTTTTTTTTTTTCTTTTTCTTTTCTGTATGGTGTCAGGTACGTGAGTTTTCCTCTTTTTTTCCCTTTTTCTTTTCTGTACGGTATCAGGTACGTGAGTTTTCCATTTTTTTTCCTTTTTCTTTTCTGTATGGTGTTTTATTCTCCTTTGTTTTTCATTTTTCTTTTTTTCTTTCCATCCTTTTATTTTTTTTCACGTGTAGTGCCTTTTTCGTTCACGTGTCGTGCCTTTTTCCCCGAGCGGCAGGTGTGTTTGCTTTTTTTTTTCTTTCTTTCTATTTTTCCTATGTAGTTTCTTTTTTTTCTCATTTCAACTCCAACAGGTCAAGCTACATATGTTTTTTTTCATTATTACATTTCTTTTCTAGGTACTATTTAATCTTTATTTTTATTTTTTTTCTAATTAGTATGTTTCTTATTTATTCACGTGTTTGTTCTTTTTTCTGGTTTTCATTATCTTTTATTTCTTTTCCTTTGTATTCTTTTGTCGGGGTGTTTGAGTTCTGTGTATCTGGTCTTGTACTGTTTTTTTTATAATTAATTACTTCATTATTTTCATTATTGTATTTCTATTATACTTGTGATGTTCACTTAATATACATATGATGTTCTATGAAATATATTATGATGTTCGTGTAGTTTTAATATTTGTGATGTTCGATATCATTTTTTCTTCTTTTTATTTGAGTATAATTAATTACTTCACTAATTTTATTATCTATTTATTTTTATTTTTTATATTTTATTATATATGTGATGTTCACGTAATATAAGTATGATGTTCCATGCTATTTTTTGTGATGTTCATGCAATGTTAATTGATGTTCGACGATTATCTGTAAATACATATTCAATATGAGATAAATGTTCGGATTTTTTTTTATCTAAATGTATTCATGTGGGATCTTGTTGTGAAGAGTTTATTGCAAGGAACATAATGGTGCAATCGGATTTTAATTTGGATGATTAACTTAGAAAAAGAAAATAAAACACCGTATATAAAAGAAAAGTGAAAAGAAAAAAGGAATCTTACGGACCTGTAACCGACGAGGTGGGAGTCTGACGCGATTCGTGGGCTATCGCTGGCACGTGGGTGATTCGTGGGCCATTGTTCGTGCGTGGGCCGTGCTCCTAATAAATCAACAGAAGCGGGAGGGGGTCGGCGGGATACGACAAATTTGGTGGTCGGCAGCTAACCGGCCCCGCAAGACAGGGGTCGGACAACATATGTACATGCTGACATGTCACCATCCACCTGAACTTGGCTCAAACTTTGGAACAAACCATGTGGGTAACGGAGTACTAATGTCTCGAGCTTTTGATATGGTCGACGAGGCCATGGGGGTACGCGGTGCCGAGGTGTGCGTTTATACCTCAATTGGAGCATGGCAGACTTTTCCCTCTTTCGTTTTCGTGTTCTGCTTAGAATAAAAAGGGCCGCAGGTCAAGATTTGAGTTGCCGCAGATCCACATGACGTATGCATGTAGTACTCTGAAAACATCTTGGCCCTCAATTTAAGTTTTAATTCATTTAAGACAACAAGGAACATTAGTTCGAGCTACTCCCTCCATTCTAAATTATAAGATATTCTAATTTTAGAGAGACAACACATCTCAAATTTAACAATATATATATATAAATTATAAAGATTTATGACATCAAATAAACATACTATGAAAATATAATGAATAAAGAATCTAATGATACTTAATTAACGTCATAAATATTATTATATTATAATATAAGTTTGATCAAACTTGAGATACTTTGTCTCTCCAAGATTCTCGGGATGTCTTATAATTTGAGACATTAGATGTCATGACATATGAAGTTGGAAAACACAATGGCTAGCTCAAGTCAAAGGGATAGGAATTCGCATTCGATTTAATAGATATTTGATAGGCTAAGTATCCTCACTGTCATGAGCGGTTAATTATAAAATATTTTTTTTGTAATATATAGTTTTGCTATGTACTTAGATATACATTGTGTCTAGATCTAGAAATATAAATAATATCTTATAATTTGGAACGGGGTGAGTAGTTCTCTAGTGCAATTTTTCTTAAGTGATTGCATTACATGCATAAGAATTAGTGGGGTTTGAAAAATGCGAAAAGGATTCTCTAGAAAATGGTTAGAAGAAAGCTAATTGGTCTTACTCTGTTGTTTTCTCGTTCTGCTCCTGCTCCCCCCTTCTCTCTCTCTTGATCAGGGAAATATTCATTGAATTGATTAGTTTAGGGAAATTTTGCTAACAGACATGTCAAGTGACCTCTATTTGCTAATGGACATTGTCAAAAACGTGTTCTGCTGAGAGACACTACATTTTGATGCCAATTTGCTGGAAGACACTGACCCAGTTAAAATAACATTATCCAGCTGGGAAGGAGAGAGAAAAGTGATGAATTGTCCAAATTGCCCTTGTCCCCACCCGTCAGCCCATTCTTCTTCCTCTCTCCCTTTCATTCTCCACGTGCACACGCCCGCAGCTCGCCGGCGCCGGCTCCCGCCCGCGTGCGCTCGCTGGCTCCAGCGCGTTGCTCCCGCGCGCGCTCCAGCCCGCAGCTCGCCGCCGCCAGCTCCCGCCCGCGCGCGCTCGCTGGTTCCAACACGCTGCTCCCGCCCGCAGCTCACCGGCGCCGACTCCTTCTTCTCCTATACTTGCACGGATGGGGAGGGCCACCGTTGGACGAGGGGGAGGGCCGGAGGGGCGGCGGCTGCACGCCCGCGCGCATGCGTCGCTGCAGCGAGGCTGCTGTCATGTTTGCCCCTTCCTCTTTCTTCTTCCTCCCACACGGTTCTTCTCCTCTGTTCGCACTGCTACGCCGTGGATATAAGGGGCTGCAGCTTTGGAGCCAGCCGTGTGTCTGGCCAGTGGCGAGCACGTGGGGCACGACGTCGGCGCACACAGGGCACGCAGGAGCCGCAACGCACGACGTCGAGCCTGCAGCGAGCACGCACGAGGGCCGCCATTTCGGATGAGCTCTGGTGTCCGACGAGAAATGATGTCGCGGGCTCGGATTGATGTCGCGGAGCAGTATCACGACCTCGCCGTGCTGTTGCGAACCCAACGGAGGAAAAAACGAGGCCGGAGGTGGTCGGGGTCGGGAGATCGAGAGCTCGTCCGAGCTTCAGCAATGGCGGCAGTGGCGCTTGGTGGTGGCCCCACGCGCTCGCTACCACGGCCGAGCGACGCCCCTTCTCCCCGTGCGCTGGCCTCGCGGACGAGCACCGCGCTCTGCCTTGCGCGCTGGCCGCCGCGGGCGAGCGCCGCCGGTACACTCCGCGCCCCGCGCGCTGGCCGCTGCTCAGCCTTGTGCGCTGGCCGTCGCAGGCGAGCGCCGCCGCTTCGCCCCGCGCGCTCGTGGTCCGGCCGCCGGCCGCACTGCTAGCCAGCGCGCTCGCCGGCTCCAGCCGTGTGCACGAGACAGAATGAAAGGGGGAGAGGAAGAAGAATGGGCTGACGGGTGGGGCCAAGGGCAATTTGGACAATTCCTCACCTCTCTCTCCTTCCCAGCCGGATAATATTATTTTAACCGGGTCAGTGTCTTCTAGCAAATTGGCACCAAAATATAGTCTCCCAGCAGAACACGTTTTTGACGATGTCCGTTAGCAAATAGAGGCCCCTTGACATGTCTGTTAGCAAAATTTCTCATTAGTTTATGGGTCTGTCTATATATCTGTTGACAAATTTTTGCACCTAAAACCTGTCAAGTTTTTGACAAATGAACAACTAACACATCAGCTAAAAAAACTGACAGATTTTCAATATATTAATCTGTCAGATTTGCATACGGGTAAAAATCAACAAATCCAAAACCCATTAGCACTACCACAGTCCACAGGGATCCAAAACCCAATAATCATCGGTCAGTACAGGTAGCAGCAGCAAAAGGACACACTTGACAACGTTAGGGGCTTTCTTCTTGAAGGTGCTGCAGGAAATCAAGATAAAGCGGTCAGTTACTAATAATTGGAAAACATGTGGTATATTAACATATGTATTCTATATGCAGATTAGACGGACATTGTCAAAAGAACAGAAAACATGAAAACCCATACTAATAAAGCATCAGAATTGAACAATAATACAAAAGGACTAGTGGAAACATAGCAAAGTGAAAGGACATCCACCATATGCATCTAATGGAACTGTGAGCGGAAACTGTTATTGCTTCTTCTCTACTAAAAGCATGTGCAAACAACCTATTGAACTTATATTAAACATAAGTGAAAGGACAATGCAGGACATAAATGGCAGCTGCAGCCAGACATAGACTAAGCTCATATAAAATTAACAAATAAAAACTCTGACAACTACTGTTAGAGTAATAGGAATAGTATCATATTGTCTAGCCACAAGAGATGTTAGTCCTATGTACCCTATATAATCAACCCATCAGGCCCAATGTAATATATTCAATATTCCACCAATTATATTCTCCTTCAACTACAACTAAAGGCAAAACAAATGAAAATTTAAAAATGAAAAAAAT
Organism: Microstegium vimineum; assembly: GCA_022036555.1. Lineage (NCBI taxonomy): Eukaryota > Viridiplantae > Streptophyta > Magnoliopsida > Poales > Poaceae > Microstegium > Microstegium vimineum. The sequence continues at coordinate 53,404 of CM039121.1, forward strand.
GCAAATAAGCACATCACATAAATACAAACAATACAGCTACAAAATAAAATATGAAATCAACTAGATAGAATGGCAAAAAAGAAGAAGAAAAAAACAATCACACAAACAACTGATAGAGAGACACACAGACAAACACACACAAATAGAGGGAGAGGGCACACTAAAATACACACCCATACACACACATACACATAGAGAGAAAAACAGAGATACAAATAGACAGAAAGACACAAAGAGAGGAGAGAGAGACACACACACACAAAGAGATAACAGCTAGATATACATTCAGCTCAAATAAAAATGAACAAATCAAAACTCTCACAACTACAATTAAAGTCAAAAGAGCAAAAAAAATGCAAATCTAGACATCAAATAAATACAAAAAAAATATAGCTAGAAAAAAATCAACTCAACTAAATAGACAACTAATGGCAAAAGAAAAATAAAAAAACTCACATAAACAACCAACACAGAGACACACACAGACAAACACACACAAATACAGGGGAAGAGAGACACACAGAGATACACACATACACAGAGAGAAAGACAGAGACACACACACCAGTAGCATACAAACAAGACCCACACATACTAACATAGAGACAGAGAGAGAAGGGCACACAAAGATACACGAGAGAAAAACAGAGACACACAAACAGTCAGACAAAGAGAGGACAGAGAGAGAGAGCAACTAGATATACATTCAGCTCTAATAAAATTAATAAATCATAACTCAACTAAACTACAGCTGAAGACAAAAGAAAAGAAGAAGAAGACGAAGAAATGCAAATTTGCACATCAAATAAATACAAAAACTGTAGCTAGAAAGAAAAATCAACTCAACTAAATAGACAACTAATGGCAAAATAAAAAAAATAAAAAACACTCACAAAAACAACGGACGTAGAAAGAGACACAGCCAAAAACGGAGGCACAAACACACATCTCCAGCCACCATAGTCCATAGATGCTAAAAAGGACTCCAGTCTGAACTTGCACAAACCAAGATCAGAAGTACCGGCACCACCATCCTAAAAAAGACAAGTGCTAAAAGCTAACCATGTACATTATTCACACTAAAACAATCCAGAAAAAAAAAACAAAAACAGGGTTACATACCCCAAAGTAGTGTGCGCTCCATGTAGTATGCAGTCACAACCCTTGTCAGCCTCCTCCCTTGACGGACAGATCACGAATCAGCCTGCAAAAAGGTTAAATACAAACTGAATCAAACCTTAATTAAGGAACAAAAAAGGTTAGGACCTACCTCATTTGTAAATACATATTTACACTGCAAGTAAACAAAGAACTAAACAAATGAAAAATGAAAATAAAAACCTAAAGTAAAAAATATTCTCTAAGGTTAATGCAAAAACTAATATAGTGGCAAAGGATATTCCAGTTGAATTTGCACATGAAGAACAACAAAAGCTATCACTTTTACATGACTCCTTCAGAAGGAAAATGCTAAAACTATTAGAAATCAGAAGCATACTGAAGCAATTCCTCCACACAAACTAAAATCAGTCAAAGATGAACAACCCATTAAAAAACGGTTAGAAATGACACCCTAAGATCAAAGACAAAAAAAAAAAGATATCCTAAAAACAACAAATTAGAAAAGTAAAAAAAAAACATGTCACATTTAGTTAAATATAAGTAATCATTAAATGTTAAACAAAAAAACTAACAAGGACATAAATGCAAAAGGAAAAGGACTGACAAGCAAGTGCATAATACAACCTTACTATCATTATGGCCATCCATCTATCAGGGAAAAAATGAAAAAAAAAACAAACGATGAATCCATCAAAAATAAATCACAGCCTGTGTCATCACGTATACATCACAGAGAAGCAAACAGGAGCATCACAGCCTGCTAATAAATCAAATTTCATGTTAAGAAAATTCACAATATAATAGGCTCTTTCGTCTACCCAATTCTCTTTTAAGAATATAATTATGCATTTTCTCCTTCACGAAGGTGCACTGCAGATTATACAAGAAAACTGTAGAGCTGCAGTCATTATCTGAGAATGCACATATAAGTTAAAGGTGATACTACTGCCACAATCAATTTGGTAGATAAGCTAAGTACAATACATCAATACACACAAAGGCTATGCATAACTAATCAAATATTTTGGAATGAAAAATAACAGCAATGACGCCAACAATAACTCATAGGAGTATGCAGGTCTGAATAAAAACAGTACACCATATCCACAATCACAACACAAGCAAGGCTCACAAATTATACCCAACAAAAAGTCTACCATCTAGATGATTAGGTTTACAACAGTTAAGCACTATACATGCAACTCTGACTACACAAATTTAGAAATTGTTGTTCAAACTGTATTTAACACAAGGAGGATTGCGAGCCATATATTGCCTATACCTGTGAAGCAATGCTAGATCAAAACTCTTTTCCATATTCCACTAGGCTCTCCAACCTTTCATATCTCTGCCAAAAAAAAAAACAGTGCACCACATTCTACTATATCAAAAACTTGGTATTCTACATGCAAAAATCTGAAAGTTCTTTCACACTGATCAAATGTTTGAATGGACGTATTTATAGCAGAAGTATCTATCTAAAAATTATCTAACTGACAGAAGAAGACAGAAACTCTAGCTACCAAACTCATAGTAAGAGAGATTCAGTTCAACAGTTCAACTCACTTACACGTAGGTGCCTCACAGACTTGTAGAGGCTTCATGAGAGTGCAGCATGTGCACGTGGACACCGCAACCAACCATAGCTCGCTGCAGCACGTAGCAGCCCCTGAAAAAGCTCCGCCCAACACACCGCGTGCCGCGACACAAAGTGCGAGCGGACAACGCAGCGGCGCTGCACGACGCGAGCGGCGCAGGCGAAGCGGCACGGCGCAGACAAAACAAAGCAGCGCAGCGCAGCGTCGCGAGGCGCGGCGTAGGAGGAGCGCGGCGCGGCGGGATGCGGGTGGAGCTGCCCAGCGCTCGCGCGACTCACCGCCTCAGCAACCCGCGGAAGGAGGGGGGATTGGGGGAAAAATGTCGTCGGAGATGAGAAGATAGGGAGCCTTTTTCTGTCACGTCATTATGAAAGTTGATCGATTCTTCTGTGTTTTTGAAAAGTTAATTCACACTTCTATGCCAACGTGTTTTTCTTTTGTTCCCTCTAAGTCATTCCGTTTGTTTTCTATTTGCTTTTCTCCATTTGAGAGTGTCATATGGACCAGCCCTGTAAAATGTCATTTTTACCCTCTCACTCACACACGCACCCTCTCGGCGACTCCCTCTCCGCTCTCCCTGTCTCACGCGGTCGGCGGCGGCACGGCGAGCACGGAGCACAGGGCCGGCAGCGCGGCGAGCACAAGGCCGGCGCAAGGGAGCCATCCGGCTCATAGCCAGCCTGCACGGCAGCGAGCTGCGAGCAGCGGAGCAGGGAAGGGCAGTCGGCAGCGGATTAGCAGAAGGGCGGCGGGCGGGGCCGGTGGGCACAGGCGCACGAGCGCACGGCGGGTCAGCGTGGCAACGCCTAGGCGGTGGGCGGGCGGTCGGGGAGCAGCTGAGCAGGGCGCTTCGAGCAGCAGCCAGCAGGGGCCTAGATCGACGCGGCCGGGGAGCAGCCGAGCAGGACTTTTTTGGAGAGAGGATTTGAGGGTTTTGGATGGCCTGCTACAGCTCCCGTCGCCGGCGCTGATGCCGCTGCCGTGCCTGTCAAGCGCGGGCGCGGACGTCTGCCGAAACCCAAGAACGCCGTCGCCGAGGACTCAGCTCCCACTGCGGCTTCCGCCGTCCGCCCAAGAAGGCCAAGGTCGCCGTGGAAGATCCCATTGGTGAGCCTGCTGCTGCTCCCGGCGTTGCTGCTGATGCCAGTGCTGTACCTGTCAAGCGTGGGTGTGGACGGCCCCCCAAGGTAAGACTTGCAGTGGTTGGGAAACCATTGAGTCTTGAACCACACACGTTGAATCGTGTGATTTCAATGGAGAGTTTCACTACACTGTTTCTAATACGTCACATCATGTATAGCGAGATGAAACAATGAATGAAATAAACATTCACAATGGAGCATTTTATTTACATGGTTTCCAAAACAAAATAAAGCAATTAAGACCATTCGGTTGCTTGTTAACAGCCGGATCATATGCACCAGGTGATTTTATAGTCATGCACATACAAATATATTTTCTGGAACAAGCACACAAGTTCAGATAAAATGGATAAGTGCATACGGCAAGAAAACTGCTCATGGAATAGCAGATAAGTTCAACCAACACATATAACTCAGATGCATCGACAGCATAGCTACATATATAAACTGACGATAACTTGGATAACCGACGATAACCAACTCAGTGCTTGGTGCATACGACGACCACTAAAGTGACAGAAATCTGGTATACTGGACCAGATTGACAAACATAGATAAGCTAGATAAAAAAAGTTCAAATAGACTTCAGCCTTGCATACTGCAGGATCAGATTGCCTTCAACCACCGTTTCATATTGCCTTGAACCTTGCTTTCATCCTGCATAAACAAAAAAAACAGTCCAACATGAGCTCTCAGCATTGACAAAAAAACAGTACAGGATCATATCACAGATAAGTAATTAAATTCTTAAGATAGATAAGTAACTATAAATAGAGAAATGTACCAGTTCTATTCCTACGACCAACAAACTTATTCCATATATGTTCTACCAGATCATTCTTAAGTCGATGATGAGCATTTCGATCACGAATAGTAGTATCCTTTTCTAAAGCTCTGTCTAAAGGAATGTCCTGATCCGGAGAGAATTCCGATGCTTAAACGGTTGACGAAATAGGAGGCACATTCAAATCTATATTTTCTTCAATCATTGCTAGGTCTTTCTCATCTTCAACTATCATGTTGTGAAGTATGATGCAAGCTAGCACAACATCACGGAGTACAACTCTGTCATATAGTCGAGCTGGTCGTTTTAAGATAGACCATCGACGCTGCAATACACCAAAGGCTCTCTCAATATCCTTTCTTGCCCCTTCTTGTTCCTGGGCATACAATTTATCATTATCAGTGATAGGGAGTCAAATTGACTTAACAAAAACTGCCCAATCAGGGTATATCCCATCAGCAAGAAAATACCCAATGTTGTGTTGATTTCCATTTACTATGTACTGGACTCTAGGAGCTTGCCCTTTTAACTCATTGATGAAAACAGTGGACTGGTTCGATACATTAATATCATTGTTAGATCCAGCTGCTCCAAAGAATACATGCCAAATCCAAAGATCATGTGATGCCACAGCCTTAAGAATCAGTGTAGGTACTTTCTTATCACCCCTAGTGAACTGACCCTTCCATGCTACTGGGCATCTCTCCCATTGCCAATGCATGCAGTCAATGCTGCCAAACATACCAGGAAACCCTCTTTTCTCACCAAGTTTAAGTAGATGTTCAGTGTCTTCCACAGTTGGGCGCCTCAGATATCTCTCGCCAAATATTTCTCTAACACCTTTCACAAAGTTCTTCAATGTCTCCATTGCAATAGTCTCTCCTATCTTCAAGTATTCATCTAGTTCATCTGCAACACTACCAGTAGCAAGTTGGCGAATAGCTGCAGTACACTTTTGTAGTGGACTGAGCCCTTGTCGATTAGCAGCATCAACCCTTTGAGTAAAATAATCATATCTCTCACCCAAAAGTTAACTGCAAGACCTTTTCTGCATTTGCTGCCTTCAAATTTGCATTTGATATCTCAATCTGTGCTTCGGCGGCCTTTTCGAGATCCATCTTTCTATCTTCTTGTACCTTGACAAGTTTTTCAACAGTGTCTCCAAGGTTGACAATTTCATCCGTAACTTTTGCCTTCTTGTCCTTTCCATTGCGCTCTACCTTTGCACTTTCTCTACCAGGGGGACGCTTCTGTCCATTGCGCTTCTGTCCATCTGGAATATCAAATGCTTCAGTCTTTTCCTTCTCTGACTCAAACAATGCTAACCATTTGGGCTCTTCTTTTAGTATATTCCACCAATGCACCAATGTAAAAGGTTTTCCAAACCTGTTTACATACATCTTCTGTGCCTCTTTCTCCAGCATGTCATCAGAATATCCACCTGTATGTCTGTGACATACTTGAGTCCAATAGCCATTGAAATCACTGATCGATGACTTAAGCCGTGACCAGTGAACCTTCAATTGGTTTAATTCTCTTCTACGCTTCCCTTCCCCTTTCTTGTTAAATGTGTCAGTGACTTCTTTTCAAAATGTATCACCTTTCTTGTCATTCCCATGAATTGGGTCTTTAGAAGCATTCAACCAAGCACTGGCCTGCACAACAGTCAATGTGAGCATTCAACCAAATGCAAAAACAAACAATGATCTACAAAATGTACAATTGAACAGTCAATACCAGTCTTTCTTCCTCTTCATGAGTCCAATATCTTATGCATCGGTTCATCTTTGATGCTCTGTGTTGCATCACTGTTTTCAGCTTCATCATTGTCAATGGTCACTATGTTGTTTGCAGTGCCTTCTTTCGTAGCTTGGGGTGCTGGTGGAGTCATCGTGTTGAAGGACATGCTCTGACCAACCAAATGGAAATTTTCACCTTGTTGTTGTGGCATCGGCTGACAGTTTTGTTGAATAAAATTGTAAAACCCTCCTAGAGGATAGATCCCAAAAATTTCAAGCAATCAACCTACTAAACTACTGTCTAGCTGAATCGAATTGAAAACACTTGAACTACATGCACAGAACTGAGATGTTACCATGAGTTAGTGGCTAGAAAAACAAATGCTTGACATTGTAAGTAAATTGCTGCAGTGCAAAAATGGGTAACACAGTTTCAACTAAACATCATAACATTTAAACTCTTGCCACCGGTCCTCCTAAATGGATCACCATGACAAAGAGAGCAAATTTAATTGTCTAAGAACTATTTGGCATGTAGAACGGATCGACATGTAGATACTATTGTAAACTACTTTTAGCCATAGAAATAAACATGCAGAACAGATCGACATGCACGTACTATTGCAAACTATTTTTAGCCATGGAAATAAAATAGAAGTCAAACATACCACGAATTTGGGCCCTGCTGGTTTCCATGAAGAGAAAAATTTGGGGGTACGACGCTCCATCCTACTCCTTGAGGTGGCCGTGGCGGCATGCTCAATGTCGGAGCAGCGGGGGAGGGAGTCGGCGCAGCAAAGGACGAGTTTGGCGCAGCAGGGGCGGAAATCGGTGGTGGCGGCGGGACTGGTGGTGGAGCAGGCGACGTCCTCTTCAGTCCGAGTTGCTTGCCCCCGCGTGACTTCCTTCCGCTGCTAGGTGCGCGCCTCCGGGAATCATCAGCCGGCGGCGGATCCATGGGTGCTGGATCTCGGGCCGTGCCCTACTTCTACCCGGCGATGGACGGGGAGAGACAGTGGACAAGCGGACGGGGACGAAGTGGATGGGGAAGAAGGGGCGGGAGGAAGGGGGCGGGAAGAAGGCCAAGGCGCGGGAGGATTGCGCGCGCGCGCGCAAAAATAGCGAACTCGCGCGGCGCCAACGGACGCATGCGCACAAGATCAGGACGATGAAACGAACTGGCCTCAATGGTTGTTTCACGCTGTTACCAAGGCCTGGGAAACAGCGCTGAGTCGTTTCACCATGGTGAAACGATTTTCATCTCTCTTCTCCCTATTTCATGCAAAAATTCCCTTTTGGCTGATGTGTCACTTCATTAAATGTGTATGACACATCTGTGAAATGTCCATTGAGACTGACCTAATGGTTGTAAGGTTTGGGAGTAGCCTGGCTCATCAAATTGAGTTATGCACTAGCTTTTGCAGTTGGTTAAATAGCATCGGTTAAAGAGTACTCTCAGCAATCTAGATGGGTTTCTGTACATGGAATGGTGTGTGATGTGTAATAGTTGACCGCTGCTGAGAGGGATTTAGAAATTTAGTCAGTGCTATTTTCCTCTTGTTGCTGTGTACGTACTAGTTATGATGATGATATTTGCAATGTTGCGGGTGGTGGCTGTCTCCTGGACCTATTCCTGATCTGTGCATTTTGACTGGTCAAAACAAGTGAGTCCCTGTCCGAGATTCACCCATTTCGATTGGTTCTGATTTTTTTTTGCATTCTTCCATAACCTTGATTCTGTTGCCCTTTCTTATTTGAGTATGGTGGTGTGCTACTGGATTATCGCTGAATTGTTCTAGCATACTCATAGAGTACAAAATGGCAACTTTTCCTTTGGCGCCAACTAGCTAGCCCTGAAAATGGCATGAAGGGACAAATCAAAATTACTTTGCCTCTCCAGACTAAGGACAGTGACGTCTTTTCACACAACCGTTAGCCACCGTTAGGAGCAATTTCAGACGGAATGACTTAGAGGGAACAAAAGAAAAACCCGCTGGCACAGAGGTACGAATCAACTTTTCAAGGGTAAAGAGGAATTGACCATCTTTCATAATGACATAGCGAGAAAAGGCTCAAGATAAGGATGGACGCGGATTTCGAAAATAATGGGTTCGGTGCGAAACAGACCCGTTTACAATGGCGGACCCGTCCGACAACAAACATCAGCACGAATCTCCAAACAAATCAAACGGTCCAAAATCTGACAGATAAAAAACAAGAAAATCTGTTGATAGATATATAGCATAATTCTTAGTCTATTTATTTACTTACAGGCAAGCCAGGCCCCCAGGGAGTAATCCATTAGAGGTCGTTCGGCCCAGCAAATTTTGCAAATAAGGCCCCACAATGCCCTTCTGGGTTCCTCTAATTAGGCCCACAAAAGCCTGTCCAATAACCTAAACTCGTAATTCCTGAAGAACTCTGTCTCCTCTCTAGCCGTCCCAACAGAACAAAATACTCAGGCTGCCTTTACACCTTTGATAATCAATGTCAGGCTGCTTTGGCTTTGCTGTTGATGCATTGCGTCTCTAGCCTATGCCATGTGGCTGGGCTCAGGTTAGAACATCTCCAACAACTCTTTAAAATCAAATAGTTATTTTTATAAATTTGACAAAAACATAAAAATCTCTCTCCAACAACTCTTTAAATGAACTTGTTATTTATCCCATTCAGAGGTCTCGCGCGTGGGTATATACGCGCGCGGCACGGTTTTGTATCGAGAAAAAAACTCACGCCGCGTCATTCCCCGCGGTGGCGCGGCCTCTCCCGCGCGCGCGAAATCGCGAAATCGTCCCCCGCGCGGCTCTTCTCCCGCGCGGCAGAGCTTCAGTCGATCGTGGCCGTCAAACTGTTGATGCATTAATCGCACCCTGCTCGCTGTACTGGCCGGCAAACTATTGATGCATGGCTGCTACAGCCTGACAAGGAAAATCATGGTCCTGTTGATCAATCGGACAGGGTTGGCCGATTGCATGGACAAGGCAATCCGGCATGAAGGGACAGTGCTTCAGTCGTGATTTTTGCAGAGACGGTCGCGCGATGGAAAACCGGCGGCGGCGGACGGTCGCGCGAGGGAGGAGGCAGACAGGCTCGCCACACCCACCTGGTGGGCTTTTTTTTTCAAGTTTAATAGCAAATTGTTGTAGAGAGAACTTTTTTTTCACTTGTCAAATAATTTTGTAATTTGCTAAACCATAAGATTTAGTAAGTCAATTTTTCCAAGTTGTTGGAGATACTCTTAAGGATTAGCCCGAATTTACTCTACGATTTACAAATTTAATTTAATTTAAAAATAGTACATGCAATATTTATATATTTAAATACATTTATTAAAGAACTATATTCAAATATCTATTTCATGATACTAATAATGTACTACTCCCTTCATTCCAAATTATAAGACATTCCAAGAATCTTGGAGAGTCAAACTATCTCAAATTTGACTAAACTTATATGACAATATAATAATAGTTATGATATCAACTAAGTATCAATAGATTCGTTATCAAATATATTTTCATAGTATGTCTATTTGGTATCATAAATTTTTATAGTTTTTTCTATAATTATTGGTCAAACTTGAGATGCTTTGACTCTCCAAGATTCTTGAAACGTCTTATAATTTAGGACGGAGAGAGTATAAAATTAATATATATATATATATATATATATACACTTCAAAATTTGAGGACGTGTGCATTCATACTTGGAGTGTATACATGTACATACTTTTCATGATGGAATGATGGTCTGCATGTATTATGTATAGATGGAAACGGTCTGTTGATTTTTTTTGCTCTTAGGGGCATATGCCTTTAGCACATTAACTATTTGATTAGAGTGACATGATGGACAACAGAATCTGGCGGCGCAAGGAGGTTCCTTGCCATCTGTATTCACGTGTGCGACTTCCAGCGGAGAATAAGCACTGGTGGTCGCCTTCGAGGAGTCAGCACGTCGGCTGCAGGACGGCGACCGCAGCTTCCAGCGGACAGCTAGGAGCTGCCGCAACCACCTCGCACAACTGGTTGCGGCCCTCAACGGTGACGGCGACGGCCTGCTCCAGCCAGGGGCGGATCCAAAGGGGGGTTGGGTGGGCTCTAGCCCCCCTAAACCTGATTTGTCCTTTAAATTAAATTAGTGAATCTCAAATTCACCATTGATCTTTAGCTTTAGTCCTAAACCTTTATTATTTAGCCCCCCTTAGTCTTCATCCTGGATCCGCCACTGGCTCCAGCCGTCGTTTCCTGAGCTAGTCCAGGAGTTGGCTGTCGCGCTGCCGCCGTCGGCTCCGGTATCTCCAACAGCCGTCGTCGCCGCCCTTGAGGAGGAGGAGGAGGAGATGATGATCCCGATGTCTGCTTGCTACTCCAGCACACGCGAACACGGAGACGGAGAGGACGTTGCAAGCGCCTGCAGCTGGGAGAAAGGTGAAGTGTATCTCATTGTTGTTCTTCGCATATCCTTGGGCCTTGCGACCGTTGAGGATAAAGGCCCCATGTGGCAGGAGATCGCATCAGCGTTGAGCCAAATGATTGGCAAGCCTGCATGTATCCCCGACTTAAATGCATCGAAAATGGAAGCAGGTAAAGGGAGAATACCAACAATTCCTCGAAACCCCCAATGACGAGAGACACGAGAAGTGTCGTTTCTTTGCACTGCTCACAGCGGTTTCAAAAGCCAAGCATTTCTTTTCCAACACCCTTGACATAGAATTTGTCTAGCGTGCTGTGAAAAGCAACGTCCAGAGCAAGTTGGACCTCAATCTGTCCAAGGAGGGGAGGAGGCTACGGCGGAGGATGCTAGTAGGTGAAACTGTCCAAAAAGGTACACTTTGCGTTGCTTTTTTTTTCCACTCACATGATATCGTCATTCGATCTCATTCGTTTTATCCGTCGATCCCTTCCTTTTTACTCCGTGCAGGCAGGAGGGCGAGGACGTCGCACGAAGAAGAGCACGAAGCGACTGTACTACCTAGATAGTCCAAGAATATATAGTAAATATAAATATCATGCATGTAAAGACCGGTACCAATGCATCTGAATATTTGTTGCATGCTAGCTTCTTGCGGTTTACGCACCGAACTGTCGAACTACTAAACACGTTTTTTCTGCACTTGAGGGCACATGCCTCCAACACATCCATCGTTAGATTTACATTGAGACGTGTGTACAGACATCTCAACACATATTCGTATTGAGATGTGTGTGTATACATCTGTATGTATACATCTCAATGCACATCCAACGACAGGTGAATGTGTTGGGAGAATGTGCTGCACATTTAACTTTATCACCAACTACTTAATTTAGATATATGCTTTCATATTCGTATTGAGATGTGTGTGTATACATCTGTATGTATACATCTCAATGCACATCCAACGACAGGTGAATGTGTTGGGAGAATGTGCTGCACATTTAACTTTATCACCAACTACTTAATTTAGATATATGCTTTCGCTGTCGTTGTGACAGTTGCAGTCACAGTCGTATGCAGGCGCACGGGTGGGACGAGCGAAAGGTGCCCAACACAAAGACGATAGTATGAAGATGACTCGCTTGAGCTCGCTCGCCAGATTTGTTCGCTACCGTGGAAGTTAGATGTAATAATGAATATGAAATTGTTAATGAGATTTGTTCGTCAACACGTGTGTTGTCATAGGTGAAATATATTTTATTTAAGTTTTAATTTTGGAAAAATGGTACATAAAGAAAGATATAAAATATTTTTAATCTAATTAATACATGTGTTATCGTGGTAAATCTTTTTATTTAGTAACATACTTTAACTAGCGTGTAAGTTTTTATTACCCTTAATAGCAAACAATATTGTGTTAGCTTTTTTTTTAATACATTAGGATCATGCCTCTGCGATGCAATAGGAAATAAAATAATATATCTATATCTAATAATAAAGAGTTAAAGTTTCAGTCTTTTTTTCGTCCATCCATTCTTTTTATATCCGTCTCTCTCTAACTACCCGATAATGAATAGTTTTTTCTGTCTGGACTTTTATATATAACCCGTTCTCATGTACGAGTTAGGATAGATCTTATATCTAGCCCGAAACAAAGTTCAGTTAGGAGTTGTAATTGTAATCCAAATCCAAATAGAGCTCTTAATCCTATATCAAACACGTAAGACTTCCAAGTAAACATGAAAATGAATTCTAATCCAAATAGACATAGGATAATTAGAATAGAAATTAAACAATAAAAAAGAATTCTAATCGAAATCGAAATAGGGTAATAAGAATAGAAATTAAGCAATCATATGTTGTCGATACTAATTCACAACACATGATTTAAATGAACAACCAAAGATATATCAGAGAACACTAGCTATACCATGAAGCATCTGATTGTTAATTATATAATATATATATAAGGTGGATTTGGAAAAAAAATCATTTGCGAAAACATCTCTATGGAAAAAACATACGAAAAAATATTAGATGTCAGATGTGAGGCCTCTCAAGCGGTGGCTGAGAGAAAAAAATCGTAGTAGTCGTGGACTAAAAAAATCGGACGAACAGTAGCTGAGACGGAAACGAATTGCACGTCGAACTTTAGTGTCCGACATAAAATCGGTGAGTTGAAAATAATACAAATAAATAATACTATTTAATCACCCATTGTAACGCACAACACTTTTGCTAGTCATACTAATTTAAATATTATCAACAATGACTCGTGATCATAATGTTCACAACGACCTGTTTGTAGTCAATTACTACTCTTTACCTAACTACAACTAATCATTGATTACGTTCCGGTACATATTTTCAGCTAACTCTCATTCTGGCATCTCTTTGCGCGCACACACACACAAAACAAAGAGAATAGAAGATCTCAACTGAAAGAAGTCTTCTAGGTCCTCCTGTATCTGAACAGCGCACAAAAAAATGTTAGAAGTGCCCAACCAAACTAAATTTTGATATGGAAACTCAAGGTCACAAAACAACTTATAGAAAATTCTCAACATGACTTCCCATTTGGTATTAGTAGTGGTCAGCAGGGGGAGGAGTGTCAAATTGAGCCACCGATGGCAGGAACAGAGACAGGAACAGCGTACTAATACTGTGAATAAACTACGGCAGAAATCACATCAAACTCTCCAATGCAAGCCCATGCATTGATATGGGCAAATAAAAATTGTATTAAATATTAGTTTTCAGAGATCTATAATGCTAACTACAACTGTGTATAAATTTTGTAGCCCACAACTATTTTTTAAAATTCTATCCGTTATCAATGCACTTTCAATTCTAGAGAATGAACACAAGTTGCCTTTTCAATGTTGGTTCATGAAAATAGTACGGACAGAAGAGACTAACCATATCAAATACTGTAGCTAAGTTCAGTGCTTCCCTGTAGTCATTTAGAAGTTGTTGTGTTTGCCTGTTTGGCATGAGAATTCCCTAGACCTTGTTTCATATCTTGTAACCAAAAACTTGTTTTTTTCCTTGAAAACAATCTGGACAACGGACAGTACTAAGTGCATACATCTACCTAGCAAGTATACTCAGGCGTAGGGAAAAGGAGATGCGGATGGTGCCATAAGCTAACAAGTAGCCAGCTAGCCGCTTGCGCACATACCTTCTCTGCCGCTTTTTACTAACTTTCGTCTTCTTGTTGGTGTTCACTTCGGTTGACCACCTTGTCTCTGGCAAACGGCTGTTGCCAGCATCACTATCATATATGATGGTGGTGACTTCACCTTTGGCTTCTTTGCCCATTCCAATTCCACTCCGGAGATCGGAGAAGGTTACATTGGAATCTGGTACAACATCCCCTAGCTCACCATGGCGTGGGTTGCAAACTGGGAAACTCCATCAGTATCCTCCTCAGCTCCTATACCTGTTGTGAACAACAATTCTAACCATGTCTTGCCTGATGTCAACAGTTGTATTCTGGGGACAACCAACACCACCATCCCGCGTGTATGCAAATTTAATATGCAGCTGGCTATGGTCTGGATATTAGGGAGCTGGTTTAATATATATATATATATATATATATATATATATATATATATATATATATAATATAGCATAATTAATTTGGTATAGAATTTTTTTTCTAGAATATTGAGTCACTTCAATCTTTCATTGTCAATATCAACTTTCTTTAGTAAGACATCTTTTGAATACAAGAGGGCCTCAGGTTTCCTTTTTTATTTCAGCAAAAAAAAAACTAGGTCAAATCCTCTAGAAACCATACACCGGGATGTAGTTTGTATTCATTGTAGGTGTAGCTCGAAGAACTTAAAATGACTTTGTTTATATATATGACAGTTAAACTTTTGATATCTTCAGTTGAAAAGAATAAGAAAGAGATACATTTACATATGAATGAATAAGGCTAGGGATTAAAAAAAGGTGGATATTTACTTGAAAAGAAATAAGATCTTGGTGTACAATGAGGTAAGACTCAGAATTTGGCCATTCACATGCACGTCATCAACTGTTACCCTTTCTATTCATGGGAGTAGGGGCGGAGGGCCCAACCAATTTAGCATCTCTATTCTATTACGTTGTGGATCTATATTGGTAACAAAAACAAATTCATGTTGTTAAAAAACGAATTCATCCTCAGATGAATGCTCAGTGACAGGAGAAGTATGGGAATTAAGAAATCAAACAACAGGGAAAAATTTAACATGATGACAGGCCTTAAGAAGCGAAGGAAGCTGGCAGAGAGGCTCCTACATCGAATGGGTTGTGCGGTAATGCTTATACTCAGTTCATAGAGAAACAACCCAGTTTGATATCGCACATACATGAAGCGAATAGAGCAGGGTCAACGTGCAGACCTACCAAGAATAATAATAGGTTAAGGGACATCATGAGAACATTATAAGCATCAAAGCATTAGTAAATCTGAGCAAAGCATACACCATATTTAGTCGAAGCCAAAAGTATGTGAAGCAGCTGATTCAGTAAAGACAGTTTAAGGCGGTTCAATGCGGATCAGCTGACTAATGTGAAAACCAAGTATGGCTCAAGTCAAAGGGATAGCAATTCATATTCGATTTATTAAGTATTTTTCCAACTTGGACAAAAGCGTGGCAACCCCGATTCACTGTACACCGGGAGACATGGACAGAGTGTTGTCTATTCTCGAGTGCCGCGCAGAGCCTTTTCCTTGCCGATACCTAGGAATACCGCTGTATGTACACAGGCTCATGCGCACAGAAGAACAAGTTCTAGTGGACAAGGTGGCTGCTTGGATACCGACCTGGAAGGGCAATCTTCTGAATGCTGTTGGACGAGCTGCTCTGGTAATGGCAACCCTTTCAGCGATCCCGGTACACACATCCATGGTTCTTTGTCTATCGCCGTGGGCGATCGATGCCATTGACAGACTGCGTCGGGCCTTCATTTGGGCAGGTTCAGACAAGGTGTCAGGGGGAAGTGTAAAGTGGCGTGGCCGATCGTCTGCCGTCCCAAGGAGTTGGGAGGTCTGGGGATCACGGACCTCCGGAGGGCAGGCGTCGCTTTGAGGGCACGCTGGGTCTGGAAAGACATGATGAGTGGGCGAGCGCCGGCATCGGGGGAGAATGCGGTTCTGGCACTCTTTCAGGCTGCAACGGTGCACCACTTAGGCAACTGAAAGGTCCTAGATGGCTAGAGGGGGGGGGGGGTGAATAGCCTAATAAAAAAATTCTACAAATTACTAGAGCAAAGGTTAGATTAACACTTAAGCGAAGCCTTTTGCTCTAGCTCTACTAGGGGTGCAAAGCCACCTATCCAAGCAATTCTAGTTAGTTAAGTGTCTAACAATAACAAGAACCTAAGACACTTAACACAAGCTAGCATGAAAAACTAACAAGAAAAACTAACTAGCAAGCTAACTAGGCAAGATAAGGAAGAAAGTAAATGCAAAGGATAGAAGTGATTGTTATACCGATGCCTTGTGATGTAGGGATGTCAATATGAAGAACCAATCACAAGAATACCAAAGAGTAGCCGGGAGACAAGATGACACAATGATTTTTCTCCCGAGATTCACTTGGTTGCCACCAAGCTAGTCCCCGTTGTGTCGACTACTCAAATGGTGATTCGGTGGCTAATAGGCAATCATAAGCCTAGCCCACTACCCGGGCGGCACAAGAATCCACTCAAATGAGAGTTACTCAATAACACGAGCAATCCACTAGAGTTACCCTTTGACGCTCCGTCGAGGTGGGTACAAGCCCTCTCACAATCGATGAAGCCGGCCACGAACAATCACCAACATGTGCCGAAGCTTCTTCACAATCGCCAAGCCGTCTAGGTGTTGGAAAACACCAAGAATAACAAAAAATCTCGCGGCGATGACGATGACCAAGTGCCACTAAGATGCAATGCAATGATCAAGCACTTGGTTTACTCAAGCTCTCATGAATTAGCAAGAAAGCAAAGAGAGATGAGTTGGGGGCCTTCTCAAGCAAGCACAAGTATGTCAAATGAATGGGAGGTGCAAGAGATATCCCAAGAGGCTGGCCAAAACATATAAATATCCCACACCACCGAGCTAGCCGTTTGCCTCCTTTTCCTCAGCTTTCTGCACCGGTCCGGACGCTGTTTGCCAGGGGGTCCGGACCATTGGTGGCGTCCGGACCCTTCACATGCCGAGCAGCCGAGCCTCTGTCTTCAAGTCCGGACGGGAGCTCCGGACGCGCGAAGCTTGAGGTCCGGACCAATGTGCCTACGTCCGGTCTGCCTGCTGTGACACCCTGTGTCAAGCTTTGTATTAGGGTCATCATTAGCCACTAAGCATAAGCATTGCATTGCATTTCTGTTTAATTATGCTATCATTTCATGTGTGTTTATTTATATCTTTTACACTAGAATTGAATAGGTATTTTGTGCTCAACTTCTTGATCAACATGTTTAGCTAAGTTTGCTATGCTTAGAATAAAGAATGATTTGCTTTATGATTAATTACCCTGCCTAATTAAGCTTAGTTTATTTATTAAGAATAAAAGCAATTCTTTTCTTAAAATGGCTTAATTAGTTTTTAATCTAGAACCTTGTAAATAATGGTTTTCAGAAATTATGACCTACATGAAAAACGTAGAGAATATTATTCTGAACAACTTTGGTTTAAGTTTCAAAACTTAGTTTAGAGTTTTTGAAACTGTTTTGAAGCAAATTCAGTTTGAAACAAATAACAGAAAATGGAAAAAGGGAAGCAGAGCTGGAATGGGCCGAGTCCCACATTTCGGCCCACTTGGCCTTGCCCGCAGCCCGCTCGCGCATGTGCCCCGCACGCACGCGCACGCCCACGCGCTCCCGCGCCGTACGCCTGCGTTGCTGCCGCGTGGCGGCCGGTTTCTGCGTCGCGCCGAAAGCCGCAAGCCGCTCACATGCCCTGTGCTGCGCCATGTCGTTAGCCCTGTCGCCCCTCACTGCCACCCTGCGCCGACCACGCCACTGGCCGCGCCGTGGACAGCGCCGCGCCGTGGACAGCGCCGCGCCGTCACGTCGTCGGTGCTGCACACGCCAGCGCCCCGACCAGACCTCGCTCCGTCTCGGTCAAGCTTCAATGGGTATCCGCCTTAACGGCGCGCGGACCAAGAGCTCCGCTGCCGCGTCCTTGCTCGCCCACTCACGCCTCTGCCCGCGCAGAGCACCGAGCAGCGTGCCGCGCCGAGCCGTCGCGTCGCCATTACCGCACCGCAGTGCCACCCACCGGCCAGCTCGGTCTTGTCCCGCTCACGTTCGAGTGCAAAATCCGCGCTAACGGCACTAGGACCAAGTTTGCACCGCGCGCAGCCGCTCGCCCTCTCCTCGCGCGCCGCAGAGCTGCCAGCGCCGCCGCACCCGCTGGCCATGCGTCATTGCCGCCGCCGCGGAGCTCGCACGTGGCCGGATCTCCTCGGAGCTCCTCCGGCCCAACCAACACTTGCGCTGCACTCCCCACACCACCGTGGTGCTCACACACCCGCTCGCCGGGCCACACCGCGCCGGTGAGGGCTTCGCCACGTAGCACCGCCGCCTTGCGCCGCCACCGCACGTCGCCGGCCACTTTCACGATCGCGCTTGTTCAACCAACACCACCAGTCGCTTCGCGACGTCACCCCGAGCACTCCAAGCCTAGCCTCACCGCTGGCGAGAAATCGCCGGTGCTCTGCCCTGGCTCGCTGCCAGGTGGACCCTGCGTTAACCGCAAGCCCCGCCTGTCAGTTCGCTCTCCCGCACGCACTGGGCCGAGCCCAACACTGTTCACCATGGGCCGAATGCAGAAATGCTTTTACTTTTTCCTATTTTTCAGTAATGTATTAATGCTTGTTTATTTAATATCTAGAGTTTGGTAAACTCTAAAATGATGAATTAAATTGTGTTAGATTCTGTAAATGAAGATCTTTCGGTTAAAAGTAATTTTTGGAGAATGTCTTCAGTACTAATGTTTAAATAATCCTTTTTTGCATTTATCAAAGTTAAATGTGTTCCTGCATGAAATGATCAGATAAAAATGTGAGGTTTTTATGCTAGCTTTGTTATCCTGTGTAGAAGCTTGGAAAAATATGAGTTGCCTTGTTTCTGTGTAGAATTTATTTACTGTCTATTAAAATGTGTTTCTGCTGTTTTCTTAGATGAATTCCTGTGGTAAATCTGTGCATGTATAAATCATGAAACTTTTTGTGTAGTCTCTGCGTACCATGATTTGTCTAGGAAAAATATAAAATATGGTATGTTATATGGCAGAAAAGATACTCGTAGTTCAAGTGTTCTTTTCTAGGGTTTTCTTTGGAAAATCATATAGAAAATAATCTAATAATTCTGATCATGGAATTTTCTTGATAAATATGTTTCTGAGCAAAGAACCTGTTAAAAATAAGATATAGTATGTTTCACCCTGTTAGCCAGTATGTCTAGTTCAAAGTGCTTTTTCTACATTTAAATTCATCTTTTTGTATCTGCTAGTTGGTAGCTTTGCTTTAAGTGAAAATTCTGCAGTAGTGTACTTTAAGCATGCTTTGTCCTCTGTAATTTTTGTAGATTTTTCTGAGTAGTTTATAATAGGCTTGCTGTGTAAAGTGGAACTAGAATGAATATTAGGTTAACTCTAAAAGCAATCTTTTTGTGTTTTAAATCTTGTTCAAGCATTTCAACCATTTAGGATCAGTGGAAGAACACCAAGTGCCACTTCCAGAAGCAGAAGTCCAGGAGGTGCAGGAGCTGAACGAGGAGTTCCCAGAGCCAGAACCTAACTTGCCTGAGTGCCCTGACCACCAGCCCTCCACCTTCACTCAAGGCAAGCCCCGGAGCATCTTTAAGCCTCCCAGTCTTTATAAATAATTTACTTGAGTATTTTATACTGTGATGCATTAGGTGATAGAAGTTGATTGAATCCCAGTTGATGCATTACATTCCTTGATATTTGATTTACCTACCTTGTTACCCTGTTAATAAAAGCAAAAGCAACCGCTTAGCCTGCTTAGAATAAATGGTTACATTTATTTATAGTATTATCCCATGGGGGTAATACCAATCACGGTTGGCTATATTTTGCTATCGTGAGAAAGAACCAATGGTAGTAATGAAATGCGGTCAACTGGAAGGCAAGGGCACCAAGTGGTTTAGACTTGGGGGCAATCCGTCCGTTGGATCGTATAGGTTTGTATACATTGGTGACCCTCTTACATCTTTGAATGCGCCCTTTCACATAGAGGCCGTTGTGAGTATCGACCCCGAAGCCGAGTAAACACTGTCCGGGCCGACTCTCAGCCTACTTTTGGCACCCTCTAGTTTGGAGATACGACCTGCCCCGTGGTGGCCAACTGATTTCTCCAATTGGGTAGATTACACTGAGATCGTGGCGGTACTACCTGGACTTTGTTGAGCGGTAACCCAATGCATGGACCCGACGGGGAAAGTGTGGGTGTGTGTTAAAGGTAATCTTGCCAGTTGGTTGTATATCGATTCGAGTCGCCGCCTCCCACCGGATAGTGGGGGATTATGCTGAGCTTCACCACGATACAACTCCATGTGACACCGTAATGGTTCTATTAAAATATGGACAGATGAACTAGATATGGTTTTATTATATTGTTTGCTTAGATCAAGTGTGTGCTATAGTACAGGTGCAAACCTAGAGATGAATAATAGGAGGGAAAATGACTGCTCTCTAATCTTTAGTAATTCATATTGTTCGCGTTTCCGCAAAAGCAAAGTTTATCCAGATCCACATATGTACCCATGCATATCCTTGGAGTCTTTATTTTCAGTTAGACGGGTAAGTCTAGTTGAGTACATTCCCGTACTCAGGGTTTATCCCGTTTGTTGCAGATGACCAAGTATACTTTGGCTATTGTAAGCACTGTCTCTATCCTGTCGAAGGAGAAGAGGAGTAGGCTTTGGGCAAGGTCTTCTGCGAGCTCATCTTTTGCTGTTGTCGGACATGATCTCGCTGGCACCCCTATCTCTTAATGGTACTAGTGTGGAGTAAAACTTTGGGTTCGAGTTTCAAAACAATATTTCATTTGGCCACGTGTGTTGTGGCGTGAGTACTACTTTATTTGGAACACAATATTGTAATAACTTTATTTCGTACTCCAAGTACTTTTGTTTAAATTGTTGGTTCGTTCGAATGTGCATACCTGAGTTTGCGCGATCTGGGTTGGATATACGATTGTTAGAAATCCTTCGAGATTTCTAGACTACCGAGATTATATGGGCTCAAGTGCTTAAAGTGGCAGTTAAATCGGCTACTTTGGTACTTGATCTCTTATAATTTGGACGGTTCTGCCACAGTTGGTATCAGAGCCGAGTTCAGGTATCCTCATTCGTTTGCGCAACTTTTAAACAAAACGGGTGAAGAATCATGGCCCTAGTTGGTTTCGGTGATTAACGACAATTAGCGATTATTATGGCTAACATGTGTTTTGCAGAGGCTATATGTAGCTTAGCCATAGTGATCAACATTAATGGGCATAAATGATCATCACTTAGCCCCCAAGATGGATATCATTTCGGATTTCAAAGAGACATGATGAAGACCCTAGAATGATAGGCTAAGTGCCATAAGGTGATGAAGGGCACTTAGAAATAGATAGGGCTTCTTTTTGATCTTTGACCATACTATTAAGAGGGGTTGAGACTAGTAACTTGACTTAGGAAAGCTTCCTGAACTAGGTGTGATGCACACTTGTCTTCCTTAGCTCTAAGCAAGCCTATGGTGACCGTAAGATAGCCTAGAACAACTTCCATTTTCATCGCGGCGAAAAACAAAGTTGAGAGGCCTGTTTTCTGGGCGACGAACGCTCCTGACGGAGGCGTCGGACGCTGTCCGTCGTGTCAGACTAAGGCGTCGGACGCTGGGTGGTTGAGTCCACAGCGTCCGTCGGCCTGCCAGTGGCCGTGTTTTTCTGGCTAAAATCTTCAGGGTTCGACGGACGCTGTCCGTCGTCCAGGCGTCGGACGCTTGGAGAGCGTCCGTCGGCCTTCTAGTGAGGGTGCTTTCCACCCTGAGCTAGAGTGTAGCGTCGGACGCTGGGAAGAGCGTCCATCGCCCCGCCGACGGAGCATCCGTCGCTGGGAAATCCTATCAGAGCTAGCCGTTGGGCAGTGCGACGGAGCGTCCGTCGCCTAGGCGTCGGAGCGTCCGTCGCCCAAACTTTTGTGCAGAACTAGCCGTTGGGCAGGGCGACGGACCGTCCGTCGCCTAGGCGTCAGAGCGTCCGTCGCCAACTTAAAGAGTCAGCCCGAGACAGTTTCCTTGAGGGCTATTTATAGCTGCTCACACTTCTCTCCTACTTTGCCTTTGCTCACTTTCATTTGCTGTGCTGTTTGAGAAGGTTAGGAAGAGAGCAAGAGCCCTAGAGTGAGAGAGTGATTCGCGAATCCATCCATCCTCTCCTCTAGTTCATCCAAGAGTTCAAGTGTGCATCCTCTAGTTGTTAAGCTTGAGTGAGTCAAGCGAAGATCGAGGCTTGTTACTCTTAGTGATCGACATCACCTAGACGGTCCGGTGGTGCTTGGAGGAAGGTGATCGCCGGAGGATTGTCGGCGGCCCTTCTCCATCGACGTTGTGATCAGTTGTGGGCGATTCACCGAGCCGGAGTGGCGAAGAATCAGCCCGTAGAGAGCACTCATCCCTTGCGCGGGATTGAGGGGGAGCTATACCTTGCGAGGTGCTCCAACGAGGACTAGGGGGGAGTGTCGACTCCTCGATACCTCGGCAAAACATCACCGTGTCAAGCATCTCTTTCCCTAGCTCTTTCTTACCGCATTACTTTCCGCACTTGTCTTTCAATTCATACTAGAATTGTGTAGGAAGTTTTCCCTTTCTATTGACTTGCTACCGCTTTCTAGCTAGGACACACAAGCGGTAGGCACTAGGGGGTTAATTGGCTCTTTATAGGTTTAATTCTTGTTTAGAAATTAAAAAGAGCACAATTCACCCCCCCTCTTGGGCATCTTGATCCTTTCAATTGGTATCAAAGCCTTGTTGCTCTAAATTAGGCTTCACCGCCTAGAGCAAGATGTCCCATGGGGATGGACCGCCACCCATGTTTGATGGGGATGACTTTCCTTATTGGAAAGTGCGGATGGAGGCCTACCTTGAGGCCGTGGATGTCGGCGTTCACAAAGCCGCCACCATAGGCGGATCGGTGTTCGCCGAGGATCCCTTCTTTGAGAAGAACAATGCTAAGGCGAAGAACATTCTTTTCCGTGGCATTTGCAAGGATGTGTTCAACCGTGTGCGAAATTGCAAAACCGCGCATGAGATTTGGACAAACATTTGTGCTCTACACAAGGGCACCAAATGTGAAAGAGAAGAGCGCTATCACCTCATCATTGCTAAGATGAACTCTTTTACCTTGCTATCTCATGAAAATGCTAATGAAATGTATTCTCGCTTGAATGTGCTTGTAGAGGAGTTGAATGGACTTGGGCTTACTCAAATGACACCGGCCGATGTGGTGCGTAAGATACTTTGTGTCTTACCAATAGACAAGTATAGCCACATCGTCACGGTCCTTCATCAAGGCGATCTCTCCACAACTACCCCAACACAAGTCTTGGGAAAGATCAATGCTCATGAGATGTACATGAAGATTAATGATGGAAGTTCATCTTCCTTCAAGAAGAAAGAGAAGGAGGAGAAGAAGGACTTGGATCTCAAGGCATCTTCCAAGGAGAAGTGCAAGATTAAATATGTACTTGAGAGTGCAAGTGATGATAATGATGAAGACAACATCGCTCTTATGGTGAAGAAAACCACCAAGATGTTGAAGAGGCTAAACAAGAATGGAGTCAAGTTTGACTCAAAGAAGAAGAAATTCTTCACAAGCTCTTCAAGGAAGCCAATCTCCCAAATGAGGTGCTACAATTGCGGCACTCTTGGTCATCTAGCTCATGCTTGCCCCGAAGAGAAGAAAGACAAGTTCAAGAACAACAAATTCAAGAACTCCAAGAAGAACAATGGCGGCAACGATGACTCAAGTGATGATGACAAGAAGCAAGACAAGCCATACAAGAAGAAGAAGAACTTCAACTTCCACAAGAAGAAGAAGGATGGCAAGGCTTACATTGTGGGTGATTGGCTCACCGATATTGATGATTCAAGTGACTCCTTAGATGATGAGAGTGAAGAAGAGAAGGTGGCCGCCTTGGTGATTGGTTCTTCTATTCCACCGCCACCTCCTCCTTCATCGTCGGGCTCATCCTCTACATACCTATGCCTTATGGCTAAAGGTGACAAGAAGGTACAAAAAGAGGATGACGGTGATGACCTCTCTAGTGATGATAGTGGCGATGAAGAAGCACCTTCCTATGATGAGCTAATTAAAATTTGCAACAAATATGCTAGCATCATAAGGAAGTACAAGAGTAAAAATGACAAACTTCTTGAGATCAAAGAAAACTTGCATGATAAGCTTGACACCTTGTCTAGTGCTAATGATGATTTGAAGCTTGAGATTAATTCTCTCACATCTAGCACTAGGGAGCTCAAAGCCTCTCTTAAGCAAGCAAATGAGAAACATGATAAGCTTGAGAGGTCAACACAAGAGCTCCACACAAGGTAGAACTTGCTAAAAGATGACTACAACAAAGTCAAGGAAGATCATGTCACATTAGTGATAGCAAATTAAGTGCTTACTCAAAATCTTACACATGTTGCTACTAACTCGTGTGCTAAGTGTGCAAATGCTACCTCTTGTGAAATCAAGCTTGATGATGTGGCTCTTGAGCAAAGTGCTAAGTGCAAGGGCAAGAGAGTTGTAGAAGCCGACAAGTATGATGACTATGTCAAGATGAAGGATGAGAACTCAAAGCTCAAGGAAGAGCTAATCAATCTCAAGTCTAATAAGTCTATTGTCATCAAGCCGACTTAAGAAGACAAAGATGCTATCATTTTGATCAACTCTCTAAGAGAAGAAATTGTTACGCTCAAGAATGACAAGACCAAGCTTACAAGTGGCCTTGAGAAGTTCACCAAGGGTCACAACCTTCAAAGTGAACTCTTGATGAACACCGTCATGAAGAATGACAAGACCAGAATTGGGTTCAAGGAAAATCAAGTGATGAAGGCCAAGGTCAAGATTGAAGCCATGAATTACTACAAGAACAAGTACAATGGCTACAATCAAGAGAAGCAAAAGCCCAAGCCAAGGAGATGCTTTGAGTGTGGACAATTTGGTCACTTCGCATATGATTGCTTGACTCCACTTCCCAAGACCTTGCCCAAGCACACTAGGCCTTTTGCTCATGATGCTCACTATGTCATCAACAAAGATTCCAAGGGTAGACCACTTGTTGTGTTCCTTGGACCACCAATGAAGAACAAGCCTAGGGTTCTTTGGGTTGCTAAGGAGTTGGTTGACAAGGCAATGGGGCCCCGTACTAAGGGGGTTCCCAAACAACGAGCTTAACTCCAAGTTGCTTGTGTGTAGGTGAAATACAAGACCGGTGGGAGCCATTGGGTAATTGATAGTGGTTGCACTCAACATATGACCGGCGACCCCCGGATGTTCACCACACTTGATGAGGATTGTGCAAATCAAGACAAGATTACTTTTGGGGATAATTCAAAGGGCAAAGTTCAAGGCTTAGGCAAAGTGGCTATCTCTCAAGATCAATCAATTTCCAATGTCTTGCTAGTACAATCATTGAGCTTCAATTTGCTATCGGTTGGTCAACTTTGTGATCTCGAATTCCAATCTCTCTTCACTCCAAATGAGGTAGTTGTGACCAAGATTGATGATTCATCCTTGATATTCAAAGGGTTTAGGCACAACAACTTCTACTTAGTGGACTTCACCTCAAGTGAAGCTAGTTTGCAAGCTTGTTTATTCTCCAAGAATTCTTTGGGTTGACTATGGCATAGAAGATTAGCTCATGTGGGCATGTCAACCTTGAAGAAGCTTGTCAAGAAGGAGATGGTTAGAGGAATCAAGGATGTGGTGTTTGAGAAGGACAAACTTTGTAGTGCATGTCAAGCCGGCAAGAAAGTGGCAAACACTCATCCAACCAAGGCTTTCATGTCAACCTCAAGAGTTCTAGAGTTGCTACACATGGATCTATTTGGCCCTACCACCTATGCTAGTCTTGGAGGAAATCTCTATTGCTTAGTGGTAGTGGATGACTACTCTCGGTACACTTGGGTGTTCTTTCTTCAAGACAAGGGAGAGACACAAGGCATCTTCAAGAAATTTTCTACAAGAGCTCGAAATGAATTTGATGTGAAGATCAAGAAGATTAGAAGTGACAATGGCACCGAATTTGTGAACACAAAGATTGAAGATTATTGTGATGAAGTGGGGATCAAGCATGAGGTATCCGCCACATATACTCCACAACAAAATGGTGTTGTAGAGAGAAAGAACCGGACACTCAAAACTCTAGCAAGATCTCTGCTTGATGAGTACAACACTCCGGAGAAGTTTTGGGCGGAGGCAATCAACACCGCTTGCTATGCGGCAAACCGTCTCTTCGTCCAAAGGCTATTGTTGACACAAAAAGCGTCAGATCTGTGAACACCTCGGGCTATTACCCAAAGCTCGGTATTCCGGAGGCGTGCCAGTCGATTTGACCAATCAATCGACAAGGATGATAACTAGAACAAACTGAACGAGACGACAGCGATGCGCCCGGACGTCAAGGCTCAGATTGATCAAGGATAACTAGAGCAGAGCTGAACGAGGCAAACAACGATGCGCCCGGATTGCCAAAGCTCAGAGGTACTCCCACGCGGAACTAGCAAGGATTTGACGGAGATCAGGATGATGCAGCCCGTCGAAAGCTTGAAGAACTCGTTGATAGCTATAACTAATGCATAAGAAGGGTAAATTGCGATAAAAGGTAGAATAAGATAAAATTGGTTTGTTTTTGAATTGGATTGTATTTATTCCATGGCCCTCGGGCACATATTTATACTCCCGCATGGAGAGTTGTACAAAGACACGACACATATCCTTTCTAAAACAAACTCCTACTTTTAAGGAAACTGACTCGTGCAGGAGCCGGATAATAATATTTATTTCCTAAACAAACACACCTATTTTAAAGGAAAATAAACGACCCATGCAAGAGTCGGACTCAAACTACTATAATAATACTGGTACAAAACACCAGTTCCCTTATACTTCCTTTCGATGGAAACTTTCCATCGGCAAACCCTTTCAATCCGCACCTTCCTTCTTTGGCCACTTGTAATCCTTTGCTGCCGCTAAGTGCTAAGTCACGTCCATCGGCATCGGCAACGTTTTCCTGATCGGCAATCGGCAGCATCTCTTCATCGGCAATTAACAACGAGCCCTTATCGGCAATCGGCAACCATCCTCCATCGGCAATCGGCAATGACCCCTCATCGGCAATCAACAATGACCCTTCATTGGCAGTTGGCAATGCCCCCTCATCGGCAATCGGCAATGACTCTTCATCGGCCATCGACAATGACTTTTTACTGACAATCAGCTTCAGCAAGACTTCACCTTCGTCGGCCAAGATCATCTAGCCTACACACTTGGTCTTCTGCAGCACTCTCCCATCGGCCATATTGGCTCATACTTTACCGATGCCGATGGAGAACGACCATTGACCAGTCAAGCCTCAGCCCATTTGGCACGTGTCGAAAAACGGTGTCAACAGCTATTAAAGAAGACCCCCTATGAGCTTGTTAATGGGAAGAAGCCGGATATTTCATTCTTCCGGGTGTTTGGTTGCAAAGTGTACATCTACAAGAAGCGCCAACACTTGGGTAAATTCCAACGACGGTGTGACATTGGTTTCCTTGTTGGATATTCACTTAAATCCAAGGCATACCATGTATTTAACAAAGCCACCGGCTTAGTTGAAGAAACGTATGACTTGGAGTTTGATGAAACTAATGGCTCCCAAGGAGCGCTTGAGGATGTTGATGTAGGTGATGAACCTTTGAGGGAGGCAATGAAGAATATGCCAATTGGTGCTATCAACCCGCAAGAGGTGGAAGAAGTTGAAGATGAAGCGAATCAAGATCCTTCTCCACCACGCACGCCTCAAGTTGATGAAGAAGATCAAGTGAGGGAAGCTCAAGAAGACACTCACATCCCTCAAGATCAAGCCGAGGCCGAAGCAAGCAATGTTGAAGCACCGCATCCCCCTCCTCAAGAGACAAATAGAAGATCAACACCTATCCTTCAAGCTCACCCCCATGATCAAATTATAGGGAGTCCATCAAAGGGAGTTATGACTCGCTCTAGACTTGCATCTTATGTTGAACATCACTCATTTGTTTCCTTTGTTGAGCCTACTAGTGTTGAAGAAGCACTTGCGAATCTGGATTGGGTGAATGCCATGCATGAAGAACTCAACAACTTCACCCGGAACCAAGTGTGGACACTTGAAGAGAAGCCAAAGGATGCAAGAATCATTGACACCAAGTGGGTGTTTAGGAACAAGCAAGATGATCAAGGCGTGGTTGTGAGGAACAAAGCAAGATTGGTGGCAAAGGGGTTCTCTCAAGTAGAAGGACTTGATTTTGGAGAGACCTTTGCTCCGGTTGCAAGACTTGAAGCCATCTGTATCCTTTTGGCATATGCTTCACATCACAAAATGAAACTCTTTCAAATGGATGTGAAGAACGCTTTCTTAAACGGTTTCATCAATGAACTTGTCTATGTCTCACAACCTCCCGGGTTTGAAGACCCAAACTTGCCTAATCATGTGTATAGGTTGTCCAAGGCACTCTACGGATTGAAACAAGCTCCAAGAGCTTGGTATGAGAGGCTAAGGGATTTCCTACTCAAGAAGGGCTTCAAGATCAGGATCGTCGACACAACACTATTCACCAAGAAACTTAATGGAGAGATCTTCGTTTGCCAAGTATATGTCGATGACATTATATTTGGGTCAACAAACCAAGACCATTGCAAGGAGTTTGGTGACTTGATGTCCAAGGAGTTCAAGATGTCAATGATTGACAAGCTAACCTTCTTCCTTGGTTTTCAAGTGAAGCAAATGAGAGAAGGGACCTTCATCTCTCAAGAAAAGTACACTCATGATCTACTTAAGAAGTTCAAGATGGAGGATTGCAAGCCAATCAAGTCCCCAATGCCTACTAATGGACATCTCGACCTTGATGAGGGAGGTAAATCAATTGATCAAACTCTCTATCGTTCTATGATCGGTAGTTTACTTTACCTCACCGCATCTAGGCCGGATATCATGTTTAGTGTGTGTATGTGTGCTAGGTTTCAAGCAAGCCCTAAGGAGTCGCATCTTTGTGCGGTTAAAAGAATCCTTAGGTACATAAGGCACACCCCTAGCATGGGTCTTTGGTATCCCAAAGGAGCTCCCTTCCAACTAGTTGGCTATTCCGATTCGGATTATGCCGGGTGTAAGGTTGATAGGAAGAGTACCTCCGGCGGGTGCCACATGCTAGGAAGATCACTTGTTTCTTGGTCCTCAAAGAAGCAAAACAGTGTGGCATTGTCAACCGCCGAGGCGGAATACATTGCCATGGGAGCAAGTTGTGCACAAATCTTATACATGACCCGAACACTTCTTGATTACGGCGTTTGTTTTAAAAGATGTTCCACTTTTGTGTGATAATGAAAGCGCCGTAAAGCTTGCTAACAACCCGGTTCAACACTCTCGCACCAAGCACATAGATATTCGCCATCACTTTCTTAGAGATCATGTGGCTAGGAAAGACATAACACTAGTTGGAGTTAAGAGCGAAGATCAATTGGCGGATATCTTCACAAAACCACTCGATGAAACAACCTTTTGTAGGTTGAGAAGCGAGTTGAATGTGCTTGATCACTCTAACTTCACTAAAAGACGATCTTGTGTGAACCTATCTTGCATCATGTGTAATATAATCATGTTAATTTAGTAATGCACATAGGCTTGGCTAACGCGGTTGAGATAACCGCCCTCAAAGCGTGTGACAAAGCTTAACCGTGGTTTAAACTTGCAAGCAACCTAGATTCAAATTTCGTATTGCATAGCATATGCATGTGTGTTGCTTTGTCATTTCTTTTCGGTTAAGTTTGAGCATCCTCTGTGTTCGTCCACTTAGGGGGAGCATTCCAAGCTCAAGACACTTCTATACCCCTCTTGTGGCCATATGATGACTCCTTGGTGCTTCCATTCGAATATTTTGAGCTAAAACTAAAATCTAAGCCTATGGCAAACTATTTGAAAATGAGATTTTGAGAGATGGTTCTCATATCAAGTCCAATCAGGTGTTATTTGGATCTTATTGGGATTGGAACTTGGTTGGGAGAAAGACGCAAAAACAAAATTTGAAAAATTCTATCTAAAAGGCATTGGACGCTGCCGACGGACGCTCGGAGTCAAATGCCTCAGCGTCCGTCGCGATCATCCGGAGACTGAATGTTGCCCGCTTACAGGGCGATGGACGCTCCCCAGCGTCCGTCGCGGAGCGTCCGACTCGGTCAATGCGTTTGGGCGTTTCAAACCTGTTCTGGAATCCCGACGGATGATGCCGTCAGACGCTGTCCAAGCGTCTGTCGCAGTCCGATGGAGTGTCCGTCGCTCCGCGTCGGAGCGTCCGTCAAGAACTTAAGGCGCAATTTTTTTTAAAATCCCCGTCTTCTCTCTCTCTCTTTCGGTCGGTTTCAGTCATCCGTACGCCTCGATCTCTCCGAAACCTAACCGCCGCTGAGCCCCCGCGCCACCCCTCACTGGCGTGAACACCCAGCGCCGCCGCCGCCACTCTTCCACCCAGTGTCGCTGCAGCATCTGCTCGCCGCCACTCCCTGCACCGCCGCCACCCAGCACCGCCGCGCCAGAGCTCGCACCCAACACTGCCCGCCGGGGAACTTCTCTGCTCTGTCCCTCCTTCTCCCGGTGTTTCCGAGGATTCCCCTAGGTTCCCCCTTGGATCTCTAAGGTTACGGATTGTGCTTTGAGATTGACCGAGAAATCTCTCCTTCCTTGCGTCACTTGGTCAGAGGTATGATGGCAGTTGGCAATTTGATCTTTTCTTATTTAATTCATGCTTCTCGCTAGACATTCTTCTCTCTAGATATATGCTTATGGTTATATACTCTCTCTATCTACCGCTCAGGTGTCAGTTGGGCAGTGACAGTGAACTCGGGGCAAAGCCCACGAGTAAGGAACGAGGCAAAGCCTCGAGAGTGTCAGTCCAGGGCCGTTGAGCCACTCTTGTCTGCGTTGTGGATTTGACCAGATCATCAGAGGTTTGATTGTAGTGATCAGATCATGGCCAGAACGAAGAACGCCGGACCCACTCCTGGTAGTGGTGGTGACCCTCCACATCCACCACGTCCACCCACTGATCGGGGAAAGGGTAAGCAGAAGGTTGTGTCATGGAAGCACAAGAGGCCACTTATGGATCCAGATTCAGCAGCAGCACTTGCAGTGGCAGAGGCCGCAGAGATCGTGGAGCGAGGTGGACGTCACGCCGATTTGAGGCTCTC
Organism: Microstegium vimineum; assembly: GCA_022036555.1. Lineage (NCBI taxonomy): Eukaryota > Viridiplantae > Streptophyta > Magnoliopsida > Poales > Poaceae > Microstegium > Microstegium vimineum. The sequence continues at coordinate 84,679 of CM039121.1, forward strand.
GCCTTGCCATGGAGCCCGTCGTGAGTCCCCTACGCGTCCAGAGACAGAGCCCGCCGAGGCTACTGAGCCAGAGGAGGCAGAGCCAGTCCCAGAGACTGAGCAGATAGAGGCCGCGGGCCCATCTTCGATTGGTGAGCTGATGAGCCACAGAGTTACACGGTCTAAAGGCTCTGGTGCACCACCTAGTCCTCCAGGACCTCATCTACCAGATCCAGTGAGGCATCAGGTTAGGGTTCTCATAGCGAAGTAGGTTCAGCTACTCCGCTTCGTAGACTTTCAGTCCTGGTTCCCAGCCCAGAGAGATCCCCGTGCTGGACGTGACTTCTACGCCATGGTTCACGAGGATTTCTACAGAGCGTACGTCGACACTGACGCTCCTCTTAGGGCTCATAGAGTGTGCCCACCTGCTCACATAGAGGGGGTCGGTGGTCCAGAGATTCTTCAGCACTTGCAGTACCTTCAGGGATTGTCAGATATGATGGGACGATCAGGATCTTATCAGAAGGACTGGGTCTATCAGTTCTATGCCTCACTGTGGATCTCCCCTGATCACGAGTTCTTTCACTTTGGCTTTCAGGGCCGCGACTTCAGGGTTTCAGCAGCTCGGTTCAGGGAGCTATTTCACTTAGAATCCTCTCCTACGAGGATTCACAGTCTGTGCTACGGGGATCAGGAGGCACCTCGTCGACCTCACGATGGGATAGTGCCATCTACAGACTTCGTGAGGCCATGTTTTCAACTGCCATTCTCAGAGGGTTCGAGCCGTACACCGAGAGATCTCACTCCTCTTGCTCGGATTCTCCACGAGGTACTCAGGCGTACCATTCTTCCTCGTATTGGAGCTCGGGACACCATTACCTGACTACAGCTGTGGCTCCTTGCTCATAACATCCGGAAGGAGAAGTTTGATCTTTGGGATCTGATCGTCAGTGAGCTTGAGGATATCATAGCTGTAGGATTCCGAGGTCACTGGCAGCTACAGTTTGCACGCTAGATTTCATATCTCATAGTCGCCAAGACCCGATCTGGAGCTCTGCGAGTCACTCTTACCAGGTCAGCGACTGAGTTTCCAGTTTACTCGATGAGATAGTTGGTCATGCATGGGAACCTGCCTCGTCCTAGCAGAGCGTACCAACCAGGCACCAGACAGGCAGGTGTGCCACCTCAGTCGGCAGAGGACACTGACGCCACAGTTGAGCAGATTGCCCAAACAGAGCTTGCGGATCTTGATGCTCAGATTGACACCGCTGCCAAGGCTGTCTACAGAGAGGACCTGGACTCAGACAGTTCAGATGAAGAATATCAGCTAGTGCGCGAGTACGCATCGATGTCTCATGACCATGAGGCAGGAGGGTCAGGTGCAGCTGCAGCTCCAGCACTTCAGAGGCTACCTTACTTACCATCCATTCGAGGATGCAGGAGGAGCAGGCACGACAGGCAGAGGAGCAGCGACGATAGGCTGCCGACGTTCAGAGGCTCACAGAGCAGCAGTTGGCCGCTCAGGCCCAGACTTAGGCCAGGCAGGACGAGTTTCAGCGCCAGTTCTTGGCCTATCAGCTGCAGCAGGCAGAGATTCAAAAGACTCAAACAATGCTACTTGAGCGTCTTCTAGGCTCCAGCTCCGGGCAGACCTTCACTCCTCAGCCCCAGTTGCCTGAGGTCTCGCAGCAGCAACAGTTCACCTCGTCGACACAACAGCTTCCAGTAGTTGTGATTCCGACTCCAGCGTTACCGTCCGGAGGACAGCAGAGTCAGGCACCAGTTACTCCTCCCTTCCAGGCACCAGCCTCTCCAGAGTGCAAGTCTCCGAGGACCCAGGTATCCTCTTGGTTAGTTTCGCCCGGCGAGCTCCAGATAGGATTTACTCCTATTCGGGGAACTACCATAGCAGAGGCCTCCCGTGACCTCTTAGCCTCCTACTTGGAAATCACAGGAGATGACTCTCCCAGAGTAGCTCAGCTAGACTCACCAGCTCTAGAGGTTGAGGTGGATCCTCCGGCGACAGACACTTACCTTTCTTCAGTTGCCTCGTCGGAGATTGCACCTGAGCAGTCTACGCAGATAGTTACTACTCCTCCAGCTACAGTTCAGACAGACGCTATTTCACTAGCAGCTGAGACAGTTGTCAAAGAGGCCCCAGTCCAGACACGTGAGCAAGCTGAGGGAGTTACAGTTACAGTATCCACTCCACCTCAGACTCACCCAGCAGAGCTTGTCGCAGCAGTGTCACTAGTTGCTTTGGCAGTGTCTTCTACTCCCCCGCCTCGTGTGTTCACTCGGCGGGCTCGCCCCGCTCCTACTACAGAGGCAGGACCGTCTGAGGCTCCAGCTCAGGATGTTCCTTCTTCCGAGCCTCAGGGGGAGACAGAGGAGTCAGCTCAGCCTACCCAGACCGCTACCCTGACAGATGCAGCTTCAGAGAGACAGGCAGCTGATGATAGTGATGACAGTCCCGACTACTCGCAGTTCGATCTTCACTCCCGCTTCACGGATGGTTCACTTCCAGATGCTCCGGGAGCTCCGTAGTTTTTGGTGCTTGGCGCCAAAGGGGGAGAGAGGGTAGTTGAGTATTAGAGATAGGGGGAGGGATTTGAATCTTTGTGTGCTTAAATTCCCCGTACTCATTGATCATGTCTACTTTTATGCACTTGTATCTATGTGTGATGAATATTATGGTTGATACTTGTGTGAAATATGGTTGGATGTGATAAACTCTTGATTATCACTAATATATCTTGTGAGTTGTCTTATGGTTCATGATATATCTCTATGTTCAAATGGTAATTGAGCTTCCGCGCTATACTCCGATACATGTTTTGCGAATATCATGAGCGTCCGTCGCCCAAACTTTTGTGCAGAACTAGCCGTTGGGCAGGGCGACGGACCGTCCGTCGCCTAGGCGTCGGAGCGTCCGTCGCCAACTTAAAGAGTCAGCCCGAGACAGTTTCCTTGAGGGCTATTTATAGCTACTCACACTTCTCTCCTACTTTGCCTTTGCTCACTTTCATTTGCTGTGCTGTTTGAGAAGGTTAGGAAGAGAGCAAGAGCCCTAGAGTGAGAGAGTGATTCGCGAATCCATCCATCCTCTCCTCTAGTTCATCCAAGAGTTCAAGTGTGCATCCTCTAGTTGTTAAGCTTGAGTGAGTCAAGCGAAGATCGAGGCTTGTTACTCTTAGTGATCGACATCACCTAGACGGTCCGGTGGTGCTTGGAGGAAGGTGATCGCCGGAGGATTGTCGGCGGCCCTTCTCCATCGACGTTGTGATCAGTTGTGGGCGATTCACCGAGCCGAAGTGGCGAAGAATCAGCCCGTAGAGAGCACTCATCCCTTGCGCGGGATTGAGGGGGAGCTATACCTTGCGAGGTGCTCCAACAAGGACTACGGGGGAGTGTCGACTCCTCGATACCTCGGCAAAACATCACCGTGTCAAGCATCTCTTTCCCTAGCTCTTTCTTACCGCATTACTTTCCGCACTTGTCTTTCAATTCATACTAGAATTGTGTAGGAAGTTTTCGCTTTCTATTGACTTGCTACCGCTTTCTAGCTAGGACACACAAGCGGTAGGCACTAGGGGGTTAATTGGCTCTTTATAGGTTTAATGCTTGTTTAGAAATTAAAAAGAGCCCAATTCACCCCCCTCTTGGGCATCTTGATCCTTTCAACGGGTATTTCAAAACTATTTTTATAAACTAAGTTTGAAAACTTAGGGAGCCAGAGTCTGGTTCTTAGCCCTATACTAGGAATCAGGTGGCTTAGGAATACTAACTCGGTTCAGGGTTTTGCTCATGCTGGATCTTTAAAAAGTGCCGGGGTATCATTCTTTGGAAGGATGATACAAGTTTCGAAAATTGCATTGAAAATTATTTGTGAGATGTGAGAGTAGACCTTCCAACCGTTGGTGTAGGGAAGTGATATGGTTACTTAAGGATATGCAAGCTTTACGCAAACATATCTGAGAAGTATGTAATGCTGGGTGGGTTTTCCGAGCTTGGTGCATAAGGTTTTGGTATCTAACTGATATGTACTTAGAGCGTATCAGGAAGTGCCCGGTGATTTTTCTGCATTAGGTTTGTTCTTTTGGGCTGAAATGAATCTTCTGCAGGTACACTTACTATGTATCCATGTAGAACGAATAACTGCGTAATGAGAGATCGTCTTGCCACCGACTAGAACGTTAGGGCTTACGAGTCATTCTAGTTGAGTGAGAACGTAATTACGATCATGCATCATGTTTATATTCTTGTACCATGTCATACCTCCCTTAAATTGTAAATTGTTCCTTTTTGATAAAAATTTACCAACTTAATATCTGTCTCACGAGAGTTCGAAAACCCCTTTTTCTACAGACGTCTCGCACCCGTCTGACCGCCAGGAAGGCAACCAGAGGAGCAGGGGTTCCTTGTTACCCTTTGGCAAGGAAGATGGCCAAGGGAAAGTTCTTGACGTACTTCGGGCTGCCGACTATCCTTTGGCGGGTTTTGCACGCCATTGGGTATCCTGAGGGCAGGGAGGCCAAGTACTCTTGGCAGAAGCAGCAGTATGGTCAGGATTCTCTGGTCCATGTTCAGGTCAAGGTAAAGGCTTTGGAAGGCAGGCCAGACTGGTCGGGCTGGACAATCATCACCAAGGGAGCTTGTGCTAAGGATGGTGCCAACAGGGCATCATACCTGGTGCTAAAGGAGATCATCGCTCGCTTTCCCGCGGACCTTGCAGTAGCTTGGCCTGGAGTGTTTCCCCGTGGACAGGCTTTTCCTGTGGATTGGACACAGGCTGAGGGGACAACACTGGCTGGAGATGAGGAGGAGCTTTTCTACTGTGAGACTCCAGCCATGGGCGCCACTAGCGCGCTGCTTGGCACTTGTGAGAGTTTGGAGCGCAGTCTTGCGGATGTGGCAGAGATCCACAACGCCACTCTTGAGAGCAAGCGCTAGTTGCAGCAGGAGTTTGAGACAGCCATCGCAAACCTTCAGGCAGAATTGACTCATATGACTCTAGAGCATGACCAGGCCCGGACTCGGGTGGAGGAGGAGATCACTGCTCGCGTGGTTGGTGAGCAGTTACTCTTCGATGCCACCAACTCCAGGAATGAAGCTTGGACCGAGTCGAAAGGCTTGCAGGAGAGAGTCGCAGAGTTAGAGGGTCACCTCAACGAGCAGCAGGAGTACATCAACAACCTGCACGAAGCTTTCCACGCTCTTCACCACCAGCAGGCAGCAGCAGCTGAAGCTGCCGAAGCACCTGCACCTGAGGATCCCGAACCACAGGACGGAGTGATCCTTGGTCCTGACCCACCGGAGGAGGACCTGACTCAGAACGAGGCCTTCGTCGACGAGCCCTACCTCGACGACACCGACGGGGAGTACTACTACTTCGACGGCTACTGAGCACTAGATTAGGAGTTTGATCTTTCACGCTGAGAGCTTTTGTATCATGTTGTTTAAGACTATATTTAATTTGGATCTTCGTGATGTGTAAGCCAAATTTGGATTTAAGTCCAGACGTTGTTCTGGCAAAGGATTTGAAATGTTATTTGTATGCTTATGACGAGTAATTAATTCTGTGATGTTATGTGGAAAGATGAGTAATTACATCTGGTTGTGTGCTTAATATTACATTTTGTACAACACAGTATTTATTTATTGTTCAATATAACATCACCTAATTATTGCTTATTAATGGGATATACAGATGCCGGCTAACACTTGTCGCAACACTCGGGGTGATGGAGAGGCAACCAGGGAGGACCTGCCACCACCACCACCACCTCCGATCACACCGGAAGCATTCTTTGGTCAGTTTCTGGGCAGCCAAAGAAGTGTGGAAGAGATGCAGCACCAGATGAATGAAACCTTGTGCAACATCACCGCCAACACGGCTCAGCAGCACAAGCAACAGCAAGGGCCAACACCTAACCAGTACAGTTCATACAAAGATTTCATGGACACCCGCCCTCTGATCTTCAAGGAAGCTACTGAACCGCTGGAGGCCGATGAGTGGCTGCACTCCATGACACAGAAGTTCCGACTTCTACGCCTGACGGAGGAGCTGAAGACGGAGTATGCCGCGCACAGGCTAGAAGGACCGACAAGTATCTGGTGGTCCCAACATCGCGATATCTTGCCTGCTGGCATTGCAATCACATGGGATCGGTTCTCCACTGCTATGCGCCATCACTACATCCCAGAAGGCGTGATGGAGATGAACCTCACCGAGTTCATGAGACTTTCTCAGGGTACCAGGTCAGTGACAGAGTACCTCACCAGCTTCAACAGGTTTGCTCGTTATGCCACTAACTTCGTCAACACTGACGCTAAAAAGATCGCAAGCTTCAAGAGGGGCATGAATGCAACCCTTCTGTCCAAGATGGGTAATAGCTACCACACCACGTTCAGCGACTTCATCAGTGACTGCTTGAACCAGGAGACCAACGACAACAGGTTGCTCGCAGAGACTCGTCGTCGAGTCCCAGAGGGAGGATCCCACCAGAACAAGGGTCCTAATGCTTCAAGGCCAGCATTTTTTCCACCACAGGCTGGTGCATGGTTCCAACCACCTCAGGGGAAGATGACCAATGCTCACGCTCGTTCCGCTTACCAGAGGCCCTTCACCGCACCCCTGCAATAGAACAAGGATAAAGCCAGAGGATCCGGAGCTGGAGGGCAGAAGACGCCCTATTTTGTGGGACCATGCTACAATTGTAGTCAAACGGGGCACCTGTCTCGTTTCTGTACAAAGCCCAGAAAGCAGTACAACCAGGAGAAGCCTCGCACGAGGAACGTCTACCACACCACCTTGGAAGAAGTGCCAGAAGGAGAACCCGTCACAGCTAGTACGTTCCTCGTTAATCAATGTCGTGTAGTTATCTTGTTTGATTCTGGAGCATCGCATTCATTCATTAGTGGGAACTTCGTGCTGCGGAGTCAGCAGAAGGTGGTAGAATTGGAAAAGGAGTATCAGATTAGTGCAGCTGGAGCTGTACTATATACTCATAAAATGGTAAAGGATGTAGAAATTACAATGGGAACGACATTGGTTAATGTCAGCCTCATTGTAATACCTAAGCTAGGTCCGGATGTCATTCTTGGAATGGAATGGATGAAAGCTTGGAGGGTGCATCTAGACATAGCCCAACGTGCAATATCTATTACTAACCCCCAAGATGGAGCCACTTTTGGAATTTTCTTACCTAAAAATCCAAATCAGTTGGGAGTCATGTTTGCCATCACTGCAGAGTTGTTGGATAAGATCCCTGTAGTTTGTGAGTTTTCAGATGTGTTTCCTGACGATCTTCCGGGATTGCCCCCGGACAGAGATGTCGAGTTTGCTATAGAATTGGCTCCCGGAACAACACCTATATCCAGGAGACCATATAGGATGCCACCCAACGAGTTAGCAGAACTTAAGAAACAACTCTAGGAGTTGCTGGAAAAGGGTTTGATCCGTCTGAGTTGTTCGCCTTGGGGATGTCCCGCCATCTTTGTGAAAAAGAAGGATAAGACCTTAAGAATGTGCGTGGACTATCGCCCTCTCAATGCGGTTACCATCAAGAAAAAATATCCGTTGTCGTGGATTGATTTGTTGTTTGATCAGTTGTCCAAAGCTAAAGTTTTCTTCAAGATAGACTTACGGTCTGGTTACCATCAGATTAAGATCAGAAAAGAGAATGTACCCAAGACCGCTTTCTCCACGAGATACGGTCTCTTTGAATATCTAGTGATGTCCTTTGGGTTGACAAATGCGCCTGCGCATTTTATGTACTTGATGAACTCGATGTTCATGCAAGAGTTGGACAAGTTTGTAGTGGTTTTCATCGATGACATCCTGGTGTATTCAGAAAACGTGAAGGACCACGTAGAACACCTGAGAATAGTGCTGAAACGGTTAAGGGAGCATAAGCTTTATGCTAAGTTTAGCAAGTGTGAGTTTTGGTTAACCAAAGTGCCTTTTCTGGGTCATATCTTGTCAGCAAAGAGTATCTCAGTGGACCCCTCAAAGGTGTAAGAAGTCATGAATTGGAAAGCACCCGTTAACGTGCATGAGGTTCGCAGCTTTTTAGGATTGGCCGGATACTACCGTCATTTTATCCCGGACTTTTCTAAGATAGCTAAACCCATGACAAGGTTAACGCAGAAGAACAAGAAGTTTGAATGGAGCCTAGAATGTGAAACAACGTTCCGTACCTTGCGGACACTGTTAACTACTGCACGGTCTTGGCACAACCAAATCTGGAGGAACCTTTTGATGTGTTTTGCGATGCGTCAACCATTGGATTGGGATGTGTGTTGATGCAAAATGGAAGAGTCATTGCTTATGCCTCACGACAACTTTGACCTCATGAGGATAATTACCCGACACATGACTTGGAGCTAGCAGCAGTCGTACATGCTCTGAAAATATGGAGGCATTACCTAATGGGTAATCTGTGTCACATCTTCACCGATCATAAAAGTTTGAAGTATTTGTTTACCCAGTCAAAATTGAATATGAGGCAGAGGAGATGGTTAGAGTTAATCAAGGATTATAACTTGGAAGTGCATTACCACCCTGGAAAAGCAAATGTTGTAGCAGATGCTTTGAGCCGCAAATCTCATTGCAACTTGTTGCAACCACTGTTAGAAGATGAATTTGATCTAATGCATCCTTTAGTGCTAAATAATATTGTTATCCAGTGTACCTTGGATAGTGATATTATTGAGGGACAGAAATCAGACAAAGAACTTATGCAAACCAAACAAAGGCTAGAAACCAGTAAATCTCTAAATTTCAAAGTGGATGAGAAAGGAGTCCTATGGTTCAATCAGCGTCTGGTAGTTCCTAAGGACCAGGTTCTGCGAGATAGAATTCTCAATGAAGCACATAACTCAAAGCTATCGATTCACCCTGGCAGTAGTAAGATGTACCATGACCTCAAGACAAGGTATTGGTGGTCTAAGATGAAGTTGGATATTGCTGAGTATGTCGCAAAGTGTGATACATGTTGTCGCATTAAGGCCATACACATGAAACCTGCCGGTTTGCTATAACCGCTATCTATACCTGAGTGGAAGTGGGAAGATATCAGTATGGACTTCATCACAGGGTTACCTACCACTCAGAAAGGAAATGATTCTATATGGGTTATTGTTGATCGCTTAACCAAGGTAGCTCACTTTGTACCAGTCAAGGTTACCTACCGACCACATCAGTATGCAGAGCTATACGTTCAGAATATTCTGAGACTGCATGGTATTCCCAGAACCATTGTATCATAGAGGATCTCAATTCATTGCTCGTTTTTGGGAGCAGTTGCATAAAGAGTTGGGGACAAAGTTGATTCGAAGCTCAGCTTATCACCCTCAAACAGATGGACAAACGGAACGAGTGAATCAAGTGTTGGAAGACATGTTGAGAGCATGTGTTGTGTCAGCAAAAGGGTCATGGGAGAAATGGTTACCTTTGGCAGAGTTCTCATACAACAACAGTTACCAGGAAAGTATTAAGATGACACCATTCGATGCCTTGTATGGACGAAAGTGTAGAACCTCTGTCAATTGGATTGAAACAGGAGACAAGGGATTCTATGATACGGATTATGTGAAGGAGGCAGAAGAGTTAGTTCGCACCATTCAACAGCATATCCGGGCAGCTCAGTCTCGACAGAAAGGATATGCCGATCAAAGGAGGAGACCTTTGGAGTTTCAAGTTGGTGACTATGTGTACCTTAAGGTATCACCTATGAAAGGCGTCCGCCGTTTTGGAATTAAAAAGAAGTTAGCACCCTGATATATCGGACCCTATCGGATTGTTGCCAAGAAGGGCAAGGTATCTTACCAAGTATAGTTACCTCCAGAGATGAGTGCTATCTTTCCAGTGTTTCACGTATCTCAGTTCAAGAAATGTCTTCGAGTTCCGAAAGAAGAAGCAGTATAGAGTTCCGACATCGCGATCAGATCAGACTTGGAGTACTTTGAGAGGCCAGAAAAGATCTTAGACACAAAAACCAGAGTTACCAGAAACCGAGAAGTGAAGACTTTCAAGGTTCTTTGGAGCAATCATGGTCCGAACGATGCAACCTGGGAGACCGAGGCCTACCTAAGCACAAACTATCCCGTCTTTTATAATAAATGGTACGAAACTCAAATCTCGGGACGAGATTTCTTTAAGGGGGAAGGGTTGTGACACCCTGTGTCAAGCTTTGCAATAGGGTCATCATTAGCCACTAAGCATAAGCATTGCATTGCATTCCTGTTTAATTATGCTATCATTTCATGTGTGTTTATTTATATCTTTTACACTAGAATTGAATAAGTGTTTTGTGCTCAACTTCTTGATCAACATGTTTAGCTAAGTTTGCTATGCTTAGAATAAAGAATGGTTTGCTTTATGATTAATTACCCTACCTAATTAATCTTAGTTTAATTATTAAGAATAAAAGCAATTCTTTTCTTAAAATGGCTTAATTAGTTTTTAATCTAGAACCTTGTAAATAATGGTTTTTCAGAAATTATGACCTACATGAAAAACATAGAGAATATTATTCTGAACAACTTTGGTTTAAGTTTCAAAACTTAGTTTAGAGTTTTTGAAACTGTTTTGAAGCTAATTCAGTTTGAAACAAATAACAAAAAATGGAAAAAGGGAAGCAAAGCTGGAATAGGCCGAGTCCCACCTTTCGGCCCACTCTGCCTTGCCCGTGGCCTGCTCACGCCCGCGTGCCACTCGCCCGCGCACCAGCGTAGCGCCCGACCGCGGCCGCGCCGTACGCCGACGTTGCTGCCGCGTGGCGGCCGGTTTCTGTGCCGCGCCGAAAGCCACAAGCCGCAAGCCGCTCACATGCCCTGTGTTGCGCCATGTCGTCAGCCCTGTCGCCCCTCACTGCCACCCTGCGCCGACCACGCCACTGGTCGCGTCGTGGACAGCGCCGCACCATCACATCGCCGGTGCCACACACGCCAGCTGTAAGGACTTGATTGGCCTAGAGGGGGGGGTGAATAGGCCTATTTAAAATCAACTTAACACCTTGCTGTCAATTGAGGCCGACACTGCCGGGGTGGCCGGCACTGCTGGGCTAAGGGCAGCAGTGCTGGTCACCAGAACAGAGATCAACACAATTCAAAATGTAAAGACTAAATATAAATTGTGTTTGAATGGAAACCTTCCTAGAGGTGTACGGAACCTCTAGCACCACTCGAAAGTGGTAGCAGCATACCCACGAAGTAGACCGGGTCCAAACCCTAGAAATCACCTTGCAAGCAATATATGTCAAAGTATAGAGGCAATCACAAGGAGACACAAGATTTATCCCGTGGTTCAACTCGCCACAAAGGCTTGTCTACGTCCACGTTGTTGAGGTGCGCCACACTAGGCTCAAGCTCACCACAAAGGCTAGCTCTTTCCTCGGTCTCAAGTCAAGAGAGTGAACTCTTGAGATGAGGGGCAATGTATTAGCAAATTGTTGGTGTTACAAACCTCCCTAGGCTGCCACACAAGTTGGCAAGCTCAAGGGCGACGCCTAGCCGGCTAGGAGCAAAGCTCCAAGAGTAACAAACTCAAACCACCGGCCACCACGCGAACCAAATGCTTGTAGGAGTTGAAAATCCGAGGGAGAAGCTTCTTCTCAAGCTTGGAGGCTCAATCTCTCAAAGGTTGATTGCAAATCAATGGAGGAGAGTGGTTGAGCACCAAGGGAGAAGTGGAGAGCAAGAAGAGAGCTCCTCTGTCTGTTTCACGAAGTGAGAAAGAATGGAATGGCAGAACTAGCCGTTGGGGGTGAGTGAGGAGGCGTTAAATACCCCTTCACTGCTCAACGGTCAGAACAAGTCGGGGCAGTGCTGGCCTGGGGCCCGGCACTGTCGGCCTGCCCGGCACTACCGGCCCAAAGCCCGGCACTGCCGGCCTGGCAGAACCAGCAAAGAGTGGATCTTCGAATAGTTGGCTGATTTGCCTTCTATGTTTGTGGAGGTGCTATGTATATGGATAGATATTGCATTTGGTTCACTTGTTGGCATGCGTGTTGAATCCCTCTTAATAGTACGACATTCCTAACTCAATTTCAAAGTATAAAATGAATTTAAAACTCCTTTGAGCTTGTTGCCATGCACTTTTGTAGTTGGAGGGGTCCGCCAACCTGTTCATCAACCTTCTTAAGTTTAACCTGCTTGTCATACTCGTAAAGTCTCATTAGTTCTCTAATTGCGTTGTCATGTCACCAAAACCCACCTAAGGCTTGATTTCACTTTCAATCTCCCCCTTTTTGGTGATTGATGACAACACATTTAGAGCTTACAAAAGTGAATAATAATCTGAGACAATGCAAGTCATGGGTGTAAGAGCTCCCCCTAAATGTGTGAATGGGAATTTGAATTTCCAAACTTGGCATGAAAGGCCAAAATTCACACATTGGAGTGGAATAGGGCTCCCCCTACATCCATGGCTGCTGTGGGGTGCTAAAAAAGTGTCACAAGAATATACGTGATGCATATGAACTTGTCTCAACACAAATCAGAGTACTTGCTGTCTGAGCAGCCCGGCACTGTCGGCCTGGCTGCAGGCAGTAAGTCTGCGGAAGCTCAAGCACAGCCACACAACACACTATACACATAAACTGAAGCAAACTAAGAGAAGTATAATATATAAGAGAGAGTACATGTCCAAAATGACACAAATAAAGTAGTTTAGTGAAAATATTACAATAAAGTAGTTTTGCATGTTGCTCTCTCATCTCATAAGCTAAAACTGAAAAACTAAGATAACTAGCAGCTGCTGCTTCTCCATGACCGTCCAAGATTGTCGAAGATTGTTGTACCCCTTCACTTAGTAATTCTCCCCCTTTGGCAACAAGTCACCAAAAAGAGGAAAAAGAACAAAGTAAAAAAAGTACAAACTAGTCATCCTCATCCATCTAGTCATCTTCATCTTCATCTTCCTCATCATCATCATCTAGAGCTAAAGAGAAGTGAACACCAGGAGTTGAGGCACGCTTGCTCAACCTCCGAGTCTGAGGCTGATGAGTCTCCTCCTCCTCCTCATCCTCATCATCAGAATCATCACCATCATAAGTGGACTCCTCACTGAGCTGTGGTGGTGGTGTAGGTGGAGGAATCTGACTGAGGCCCTGCTCCTGTCTGAGCTATATGATCTCAAGCCTGGTCTGGTAAGCATGATCATTTGCATAGCAGATGCCAGCAAAGATCTTCTTGAGAATCCTACCAAGCTTGCCCTTCTTCCTTCCTCTGGTAGCTGCTTGTGCTCCTCTGAAAGACTCAGGAACATCTAGAGCTGCTGCACTGGTGTCTCTGGGAGGAGTATTCACCTCCTGAATAGCTGAAGAGTGAATGGCCTTTTCTGCTCTGAAAGGCTCATGAGCTGTATCCTTGTTGTAGATCCGGCCAGTCACCATCTCAATGATAAACATTAGATAGGGGGCATAGGGCAGCCCCTTTCTAGCATCCTTTGCTGCAATGCAAATCTCATCCCAAAGAAAGCGAGCCACTGAAAATGGTGGTGCTCCACCTCTCATCCTCCTTAACACATTTTTGGATGTGTTATAGAGGTTTGAAGCAGATCCCATCTTGGGGTAGAGAGTGGTCCTAAAAAGGTTGTTCAAAATGTAATACTTACTCCTCAAACCCTTCACCAGACCATCTGCATGCTGAGGCTCAATGTACAGCTGTGAGATCTCCTCATTAGACAAGCCTCTCTCATCATGGATATTCATGCATTCCCTATCATCTTCTCCAAAGCCTAGGAGATGAGCAAAAGACACATAGTCAAGCCTATAGTGCAAGCCCTCTGTCATCCAGTGCATCACCAAGTTCTCTCTATCAAGATAATAAGTGGAATAGAACTGGTGGATGATCTCAGTGTTCCACCCATTCTGGAATCCCATCTAGTGATACATGTCAAGCTCCCTGCACTGATCAATGACCCTATTAAACACAGGATCTCTCTTGTTCTCCAAGTGCTTCCAATCAACATATTTCATCTTGATGATCTTGGGTTTATCAGCGTGAAGAAGCACACTGGAATAGTAATCTGAGTGAAAAGTGTTCCAGAACTGTAGTCTACACCCATGTCCTTTGGCATATCATAGGGATAGATGGCCCTCTGCTCTTGGACAGATCTCCACTGATTGTTATAGCTAACTCTTGGCCTTGCATAATTGTCCTGAGGCTCCCTGACAAACACTTCCTCAGGATGCTCAACAAGATGAAAAGCATTGAATAGACTCAAATCCGGAGGTGTTCTAAGGCAAACATCATCTCTGATTGTTCTCCCTGCCCTTTGCAATGCCTCCTCTTGAGCTATCCTCTGCTTGGGATTTAAGCCATCATCAGCCAAGGGAGTGCGAGCCTTGGTCCTTGACCTCTTTCCTCCTCCACGACTCGATCCACTGGCGTCCATCTATGCATTAAAAGAGAGAAGGTTAAGTTGCTGCACTTAGAATAGTATCTGGAACTCTAGTGAAGAGATTTGATAAAAAACAAGAGTCTATGGTTGATTGGAGAAGCAACTGCATGGGTGCTGCTGCCTAGAGCCCGGCACTACCGTCCTGGTGCAGATAGCACCTATGCATACTTTTCCAATCCACCATGGAATCTAGATTTTGACGAAATCTAGCTACTGGAGATACATCACTATACATAATGCAACTACTAACAACCTAAATCCCATCTCAAAATCCGTACATTGCATAGATCGAGCCAAAGCTAGGGTTTCAAGTTATTACCTTTGAAATAGAGGGAATGAGACGAAGAAGGTCGGGCTTGAATGAAGCTTGACACAGGGAGGAAGATCCTCCACACCTCCTCCAATGGCAGCACCTCCAAAGGGGCAACACTGCCGGGGGGAAGAGAGGGACCTCGGGCTCCCTAAGTCTCCTTAGGGTTGAGAGAGGAGAGAAAAGATGTTTCTGCTGGGGGATATGGCTTGGGATAGAGTCGCCTCAGGTTTGGGGTAGGAGATAAAAGAGAAACCCGAGAGCCAAACTTGGGCCCGACCCTCTCTGATCGGTTAAATCGCGGCACTGCCGGACTTAGCCCGGCACTGCCGGGCACCCCGGCACTGCTGGCCTGGGGCCGGCACTGCTGGCCTTGCCAGGCAGTGAGGCACTATGCCAGCTCTATACTATATATTTATGCAATTGTGGACACATACCCCTTGCCATATGCTGGTCAGTAAGCAAATCAACAATCATACTATGACCAACACATTCAAGTTTCTTTCAAAATTGGTTTTGAAACACATAATTGAAATTTTAAAAGTTTTGCCTAGGTCGCTAGGTGGACAAACAAATGTGTGCTATAGTTCAAACCACGTTACGAGAGTCAAGTATATTCAGCTCACTACGCAAAGCACAAAACCTTGTCTCATCGAGAGGCTTGGTGAAGATATCAGCTAGTTGCTTTTCGGTGCTCACATGGCGAATTGCGATATCTCCTTTTAATTCATGGTCTCTCAAGAAGTGATAACGGATGTCTATGTGTTTGGTTCTAGAGTGACTAACTGGGTTATTTGCGAGTTTGATGGCACTCTCGTTGTCACACAAGAGAGGTATCTTGGTGAATTGACATCCGAAATCTTTTAAGGTTTGCCTCATCTAAAGTAGTTGAGCACAACATGCGCTGGCTGCAACATACTCGGCCTCAGCAGTGGAAAGGGCTACACAATTTTTCTTTTTAGAACTCTAAGACACTAGGGACCGTCCAAGGAATTGACACGTCCCCGAAGTGCTTTTTCGGTCTACGTTGCAACCGGCGTAATCGGAATCCGAATACCCAAGTAGATCGAACTTAGAGCCCTTAGGATACCATAAGCCAAGGTTAGGAGTGAAAACTAGATATGTCAAGATTCTCTTAACGGCCACTAAGTGGCACTCTTTCGGGTTAGCTTGAAATCTAGCACACATGCACACACTAAGCATTATGTTCGGTCTAGATGCACATAAGTAAAGGAGAGAGCCGATCATGGAATGATATACCTTTATGTCCACGGATTTCCCTCCATCAAGATCAAGATGTCCATTAGTTGGCATGAGAGTTTTGATTGGCTTTGCATTGGCCATGTCAAACTTTCTCAACATATCATGGGTGTACTTGGTTTGGCATAAGAAAGTCCCTTCCTTGAGTTGCTTGATTTGAAAACCGAGGAAGAACTTTAGCTCACCCATCATAGACATCTCAAATCTCTTAGTCATGATCCTACTAAACTCATCACAAAAGGATTGGTTAGTACTACCAAATATTATGTCATCGACATATATTTGGCATACAAAGATATCATTATTGACTTTATGAGTGAAGAGAGTAGGATCCGCTTTGCCTATTTCAAAGCCTTGTTTGAGTAGAAATTCCTTAAGGCATTCATACCATGCTCTTGGTGCTTGCTTAAGCCCATAGAGCGCCTTATGGAGCTTGAAGACATGATGAGGGAACTTGGGATCTTCAAAACCCGTTGGCTGCTCAACATACACCAACTCTTGGATAGGACCGTTGAGGAATGCACTCTTGACATCCATTTGATATAGCTTGAAGTCATGATGGGCAGCATAGGCTAGAAGCATTCGAATTGCTTCAAGTCTAGCCACCGGTGCATATGTCTCTTCAAAGTCCAAGCCCTCCACTTGAGTAAAGCCTTGAGCCACTAATCTTTCCTTGTTCCTTGTCACCATGCCTTGCTCATCTTGTTTATTGCGGAAGACCCATTTGGTTCCAATTACATTGGTATTTGGTCTTTCCACCAAGGACCAAACTTGATTTTGCTCAAAGTTGTTGAGCTCTTCTTGCATAGCCATCACCCAATCCAGATCATCTAGAGCTTGCTCAACCTTGAGAGGTTCCAAAGAGGAGACAAAAGAGTAAAATTGACAAAAATTTGTCAAATGTGAACGAGTAGTTACCCCCCTTCGAAGACTCCCAAGTATGTTATCAACGGGATGATCCTTTTGAATGGTTTGGCTTAATCTTGGATGTTGTGTGGCTTCTTCTTGCTCAGCTTGGTCAGCTTGATCATCATACTCAGGCTCTTCAAATATTGGTTGTAGGTTCCTTGGAGTAGCTGGTGAAGGACTTGCTACTGCCTGTCTGCTGGGTCCGGCAGTGCCGACCACAGAGACGGAGCCCTGACCAGGGAGCACTGCTGGCCCATCTTCTTCAGGTCTTGGGGTAGTAGCTTCATCACCCTAAGGTTCCACATCTGTGGCCTAGACTTCTTGTGGTCTAATCTCACCAATAGTCATATTCTTGATTGCTTCACATGGTGGTTCCTCATTACCTACAATCACTTGATCAATTTGCTCTACTTGAGAGCCGTTAGATTCATCAAATGTCACGTCTATCGTGATTTCAATTTTCCCTAAGGTCTTGTTGAATACACGATAGTCATGCTCATTTGATCCATAACCAAGAAGAAAACCTTCATCAACTTTAGGTGCAAATTTAGAGGTTTTGGGTTTCTTATTAAGTATGAAACACTTGCACCCAAAAACTCTAAAGTATGACACCTTTGGTTTGTTATCGGTTAGGAGTTCATATGAAGTCTTCTTCAGGATCTTATGTAGATAGAGCCGGTTGATGGCATGGCAAGCGGTGTTGACAGCTTCGGCCCAAAAGATATCCGAAGTCTTGTACTCATCTAGCATTGTCCTTGCCATGTCAATGAGTGTTCGGTTCTTCCTCTCTACCACACAATTTTGTTGAGGGGTGTATGGAACTGAAAATTCATGCTTGATGCCCTCATCATCAAGGAACTCCTCCACTTGAGTGTTCTTGAACTCGGTTCCATTGTCACTACGAACTTTCTTGATTTGGAAGTCGAATTCCCTTTGTACTCTTCTAATGAAGGTTTTCACCTTATCTTGCACTTGTGCCTTATCATACATGAAAAACACCCAAGTGAAACGAGTAAAGTCATCAACAATAACTAAACCATGTTTGTTACCGCCAATGCTCATGTAGGCCACTAGTCCAAAGAGATCCATGTGAATTAGCTCCAATGGTTGCTTGGTGGAAACAATGCTCTTGGATGGGTGAGGTGCACCTACTTGCTTTCTGGCTTGGCAAGCGCTACAAATTCTATCCTTCTCAAAATGAACATTTGTTAGTCCAAGAATGTGTTCATCTTTTAGGAGTTTGGCCAAGTTCCTCATCCCAACATGAGCTAGTCGGTGATGCCATAGCCAACCCATGCTAGATTTTGCCACTAAACAAGTCTCAAGCTTAGCCTTACTTTTGTTGAAATCAACTAGGTAAAGCTTGCCCTTTAAACGACCCGCAAAGACAATGGAGGAATCCTCCCTCTTAAAGACTTCCACACCCTTATCCGTAAAGAGACAATTGTAGCCCATCTCACACAATTGAGAAACGGACAACAAGTTGTAACTCAACAAATTCACATGTAATACATTTGAGATGGAATGTTCATGAGTCATATCAACTTTACCAAGACCAATCACTTCCCCTTTGGAGTTGTCACCGAAGATGATATTTTCACTTGCATTTGAAGTTGGGGAATATGATGAAAACATACTCCTTTCTCCGGTCATATGATTTGTACATCCACTATCAAGCACCCAACTTGATCAACCGGAGGAGTATGTCTACAAAACAAATTAGTTCCTAGATTTAGGTCCTCAATCAATCTTGGGGCCTTGCATGTTAGTCACAATAATTTTTGGTACCCAAATATTCATGCTTATTTTATCATGTCTCTCATCACCCACAAATTCTGCAATGACTTTACCACGGTCATTGCATTTCAACATGTAGCACGAGGACAAACTTCCTTGAGGTGACCTTGTCTTAGGTGGATGTGCAAACTTGTTTTTGGCCACCCAGATTGAGTCCTTGGGTTTCTGAGAAACCTGCTTTTGCCAGGGCATCCTCTTGACATGAACTTTGGCTTTAGCTTGATCAGGTGAAGCACTGGTAGCCTTCCCTTTATTGGGGCGCGGCACTGCCGGCCTATGGTCCAGCAGAGCTGCTGTCTGTGCAGGCTTATCTGCACCAATGCTTCCCTTCTTCTCAAACTTGACATACTCAATGCCTTTCACTATTTTTCTTCCATTAGTTTTACCTCCTTGAGTGTGTCCAAGCCCATATTTGATTGATGGATGCCTTCCATCCTTGTATTGGATCTTCTTTGGCTCAACTTTGTCTTTGTTATTCTTCTTTGAAACTAAGATGAAATTGTTGAGCCTTGCTATTTCTTTCTTCATGGCTTCCATGTTGTCAAGGTTAGTGGAATAATCATTCAAATCAATATTATAGCATTTTCCACAACCTTCGCTAGTGGATGGAGAAGAGGCATCATTTGCTTTAGGAAGATGTGAGTTGCCCTCCCAAAGAAGAGAGTACTGTGCCTCAAGCTCTTGATGCTTTTCAACTAAGCCACAATGCTTTTGCTTGAGGTCACCACACTCCTTCTTAGTGAGAGCATGAGCTTCTTTTTCCTTAACCAAAGCCTTAGTCAAAGAGCTCACCTCACTCCTTTCTAATGCAAGAACTTCCTCACTAGCAATATAAAGATTCTCTTGTTTGATAAGAGTCTTTTCTCTAGATGCTAGCTCAGCCTTGGTTGCCTCTAATTCATCCAATATGTTGGCAATGAAGAGTTTGGTTTTAGGATCCATTTTATTAGTTATTTCATTGATTTTTTCATCACTAGATTCATCATCACTTGAGTAATCACTAGAGTCACTACTAAAGATGTCTTTGGGGGGAGGAGTTATGGCTTTGGGTTTTGATTTTACCTTCTCACCCTTTACCATGAGACAAGTGTGAGGTAAGCTTTCATCATCATCGGACATGTTGTTGAAGAGCCTTGGTAAAGTGGATGGCTTGTGAATAGCAATGGTGGCCATCTCTTCATCTTCACTTGAGCTATCGGTTGATGAGTCCCAACCATGTCCAATGTGAGCTTCACCCATGTATCTCTTACTCTTCTTGTGGCCACCCTTGTCTTCATTCTTGCCTTTGCCAAACTTGTTGTCTTTCTTCTCATTTGGGCAATCGGCAATGAAATGCTCGGTGCTACCACAATTGTAGCAAGTCCTTGACTTTTTGTTGGGGAACCTCCTCTTCATGAGCTTGTATCCATTCTTCTTTAGGCCCTTGTTCATCTTCTTATGAATAGAGCCATGTCATCAATGTTTTCGGCTTGCTTATCTTCACTTTCACCATCACTTGATGTTGGAGCTTCGGGTTGATGCTTGATGGCCTTGATTGCTTGAGCTTTACTTGAAGAAGCTTGCTTGTTGTTTTTGGAACAGGTAGGGGCTGATTTCCTAGTGCTCTTGTTTTCCTTGAGAGCCACATCCTTGATCTTCATGCCCTCCATCCTTACTTGCATCTCTCCAAGCTTCTTCCTCTCTAGAGCTTCTTCTCTTTGTAGATCAAAGGTAATTATTCTTCCAAGCACATCATTTGGTGTGAAGTACTCAAATCTCTTCTTGTCTCTAAGCAATGTCATAACGTTCTCATTTCTTGGAGAGTAGGCTTCAAGCATAATCTTGACAACCTTGTGATCATTGACCTCTTCACCACCAAGGCCTCTAATCTTGCCAACCATAGTCATCAATCTATCAAACATTTCTTGTGTCCCTTCACCTTCACTGATCACGAACCGGTTGAGATTGGCCATCAAAAAATCAATCTTGGACTGCCTCACTTTGCTTACACCTTCATGTGCAAGGTGCAAGGTGTCCCATATATCCTTGGCAACTTCCAATCCCATAACCTTATTGTACTCATCACCATCCAATGCACTTAGCAACACACTAGTTGCTTGTCCATTTAGTTGTATGCAATGAAGCTCGGTGGGGGTGGGGCTTGTGGGATCAACCGGAGGATCACATCCTTTGTGAACAATCTCCCAAGCACCGTGGTGAAGACCTACAAGATAATCTTTCATCAAGTGTTTCCACTTGGCAAAGTTGGTCCCATCAAAATGAGGCAACTTGTCGGCGGGAACATGGAATAAAGGTTTATGCTCATGCTTAGAGATAGATGAATAATCAAAGGATATGGTGAAGTATTTCTTGCTGCCATCATCATTCTTCTTCTTCTCATCCTTCTTTGCAATCTTGGAGGCTTGGTATGATACATCATCATCACCGTCGGAGCTACTTGAATCAACCTCCACATGAGAGGCTTGCTCTTTGCTTTTCTTGAGCTCCTCCTCCTTGGCCTTGAGCTCCTTCTTGAGAGCTCTTACTTCTCTTCTATGAAGCTTCTCGGCAAGCTTTAAGCTTTTGGCTTCATTGATTGCTTTTTCTTCTTTTTGTAATTTCTTGCCTTCTCTTCTCAATCTTCTAGCTTCTTTTCTTCTTGCTATTTCTCCAGCGGATATACCAGCAGTGGTCTGGTACTTGTCCGTGTCAGCACTTTCATTGCTGCTTGAGGCTTCATGCAAATCCACCTTCTTGGGGTCAACCATCACAACATTTCCCTCTTCGGCCATTACCTCGCACGGTGAAGTGCTTACTGAGGTAACCTTGCTCTGATACCACTTGTAAGGACCTGATTAGCCTAGAGGGGGTGAATAGGCCTATTTAAAATCAACTTAACACCTTGCTGTCAATTGAGGCCGGCACTGCCGGGGTGGCCGGTAATGCTGGGCTAAGGGCAGCAGTGCTGGTCACCAGAACAGAGATCAACACAATTCAAAATGTAAAGACTGAATGTAAATTGTGTTTGAATGGAAACCTTCCTAGAGGTGTAGGGAACCTCTAGCACCACTCAAAAGTGGTAGCAGCACACACCCACGAAGTAGATCGGGTTCAAACCCTAGAAATCACCTTGCAAGCAATATATGTCAAAGTATAGAGGCAATCATAGGGAGACACAAGATTTATCCCATGGTTCAACTTGCCACAAGGGCTTGTCTACGTCCACGTTGTTGAGGTGCGCCACACTAGGCTCAAGCTCACCATAAAGGCTAGCTCTTTCCTCAGTCTCAAGTCAAGAGAGTGAACTCTTGAGATGAGGGGCAATGTATTAGTAAATTGTTGGTGTTACAAACCTCCCTAGGCTGCCACACAAGTTGGCAAGCTCAAGGGCGACGCCTAGCCGGCTAGGAGCAAAGCTCCAAGAGTAACAAACTCAAACCACCAGCCACCACGCAAACCAAATGCTTGTAGGAGTTGAAAATCCGAGGGAGAAGCTTCTTCTCAAGCTTGGAGGCTCAATCTCTCAAAGGCTGATTGCACATCAATGGAGGAGAGCAGTTGAGCACCAAGGGAGAAGTGGAGAGCAAGAAGAGAGTTCCTCTGTCTGTTTCACGAAGTGAGAAAGAATGGAATGGCAGAACTAGCCATTGGGGGTGAGTGAGGAGGCGTTAAATACCCCTTCACTACTCAACGGTCAGAACAAGTCGTGGCAGTGCCAGCCTGGGGCCCGACACTACCGGCCTGCCCGGCACTGCCGGCCTGGCAGAACCAGCAAAGAGTGGATCTTCGAATAGTTGGCTGATTTGCCTTCTATGTTTGTGGAGGTGTGATGTATTTGGATAGATATTGCATTTGGTTCACTTGTTAGCATGCGTGTTGAATCCCTCTTAATAGTACGACATTCCTAACTCAATTTCAAAGTATAAAATGAATTTAAAACTCTTTTGAGCTTGTTGCCATGCACTTTTGTAATTGGAGGGGTCCGCCAACCTGTTCATCAACCTCCTTAAGTTTAACCTGCTTGTCATACTCGTAAAGTCTCATTAGTTCTCTAATTGCGTTGTCATGTCACCAAAACCCACCTAAGGCTTGATTGCACTTTCACCAGCGCCCCGACCAGACCTCGCTCCGTCTCGGTCAAGCTTCAATGCGTATCCACCTTAACGGCGCGCGGACCAAGAGCTCTGCTACCGCATCCATGCTCGCCCACTCGCCGCCTTTGGCCGCGCAGAGCACCGCGCAGCGCGCCGTGCCGCGCCAAGCCGTCGCGTCGCCATTACCGTGTCGTAGTGCCACCCACCGTCTAGCTCCGCCTTGTCCCGCTCACGTTCGAGTGCAAGATCCACGCTAACGGTGCTAGGACCAAGTTTGCACCGCGCGCAGCCGCTCTCCCTCTCCTCGCGCGCCGCAGAGCTGCCAGCGCCGCTGCACCCGGTGCCGCACTGCCCCGCCGTCGCGTCTAGGCCCCCATTGCCGCACCGGTCGGCCACGACCACTCCAGAGGGAGCGCCTACACCCCCTCCCCCTCTCGCACTCACCAGCACTCACCCTCATTCACTCTCTCGCTCGCTCTGCCTCTGCTCTCGCCGCGCCGAGCGCACCGAGCACCGCAACACCCCCGTTTCAAATTCGCCTCCACTCGAGCTTCTCTGCTCGATCCATCTCGCACACTGCGTCGCCTTCGCCTCGCACACGCCCTGCTCGCCTCAGTTTAGCCAGCCGAGCTCCACCGTTGTCGGGACATCGCCACCATTCCTCGGCTCGCAGTCGCCACCGCAATGACCAAACTGCGTTCACTCCTCTCCCGACTACCTCCGTCGCCATCTCCAGGGCAGCATCAGGAGAGGTAGTAGAGGTGAGAACACCCTTCCGCTAGCTTTCTCTCACCCTGGGACGACACAGCGTCGTTGGCCATGCGCCATTGCCGCCACCGTGGAGCTCGCACGTGGCCGGATCTCCTCGGAGCTCCTCCGGCCCAACCAACACTTGCGCTGCACTCCCCACACCACCGTGGTGCTCACGCACCCGCTCGCCGGGCCACACCGCGCCGGTGGAGGGCTTCGCCACGTAGCACCGCCGCCTTGCGCCGCCACCGCACGTCGCTGGCCACTTTCACGGTCGCGCTGGTTCAACCAACACCACCAGTCGCTTCGCAACGTCACCCGAGCACGAGAAGCCTAGCCTCACCGCTGGCGAGCTCACCGCCGGCGAGAAATCGCCGGTCAGCGCCGGTGCTCTGCCCTGGTTCGCTGTTAGGTGGATCCTACGTTAACCGCAGGCCCCGCCTGTCAGTTCGCTCTCCCGCACGCACTGGGCCGAGCCCAACACTGTTCACCATGGGCCGAATGCAAAAATGCTTTTCCTTTTTCCTATTTTTCAGTAATATATTAATGCTTATTTATTTAATATCTGGAGTTTGGTAAACCCTAAAATGATGAATTAAATTGTGTTAGATTCTGTAAATGAACATCTTTCGGTTAAAAATATAAAAGTAATTTTTGGAGAATATCTTCAGTACTAATGTTTAAATAATCCTTTTCTGCATTTATCAAAGTTAAATATGTTCCTGCATGAAATGATCAGATAAAAATGTGAGGTTTTTATGCTAGCTCTGTTATCCTATGTAGAAGCTTGGAAAAATATGAGTTGCCTTGTTTCTGTGTAGAATTTATTTACTGTCTATTAAAATGTGTTTCTGCTATTTACTTAGATTAATTCCTGTGGTAAATCTGTGCATGTAAAAATCATGAAACTTTTTGTGTAGTCTCTGTGTACCATGATCTGTGTAGGAAAAATATAAAATGTGGTATGTTATATGGCAGAAAAGATACTCGTAGTTCAAGTGTTCTTTTCTAGGGTTTTCTTTGGAAAATCATATAGAAAATAATCTAATAATTCTGATCATGGAATTTTCTTGATAAATATGTTTCTGAGCAAAGAACCTGTTAAAAATAATATATAGTATGTTTCACCCTGTTGGCCAGTAGGTCTAGTTCAAAGTGCTTTTTCTGCATTTAAATTCATCTTTTTGTATCTGCTAGTTGGTAGCTTTGCTTTAAGTGAAAATTCTGCAGTAGTATACTTTATGCATGCTCTGTCCTCTGTAATTTTTGTAGATTTTTTTGAGCAGTTTATAATAGGCTTGCTGTGTAAAGTGGAACTAGAATAAATATTAGGTTAACTCTAAAAGCAATCTTTTAGTGTTTTAAATCTTGTTCAAGCATCATGCCTGCACCATCAAGTTTACTTATATGCATTTCAACCATTTAGGATCAGTGGAAGAACACCAGGTGCCACTTCCAGAAGCAGAAGTCTAGGAGGTGCAGGAGCTGAACGAGGAGTTCCCAGAGCCAGAACCTAACTTGCCTGAGTGCCCTGACCACCAGCCCTCCACCTTCACTCAAGGCAAGCCCCAGAGCATCTTTAAGCCTCCTAGTTTTTACAATTAATTTACTTGAATATTTTATACTGTGATGCATTAGGTGATAGGAGTTGATTGAATCCCAGTTGATGCATTACCTTCCTTGATATTTGATTTACCTACCTTGTTACCCTGTTAATAAAAGCAAAAGCAACCGCTTAGCCTGCTTAGAATAAATGGTTACATTTATTTATAGTATTATCCCATGGGGGTAATACCAATCACGGTTGGCTATATTTTGCTATCGTGGGAAAGAACCAATGGTAGTAATGAAATGCGGTCAACTGGAAGGCAAGGGCACCAAGTGGTTTAGACTTGGGGGCAGTCCGTCCGTTGGATCGTATAGGTTTGTATACGATGGTGGCCCTCTTACATCTTTGAATGCGCCCTTTCACACAGGGGTCGTTGTGAGTATCGACCCCGAAGCCGAGTAAACACTGTTCGGGCCGACTCTCAGCCTACTTTTGGCACCCTCTAGTTTGGAGATACGACCTGCCCCATGGTGGCCAACTAATTTCTCCAATTTGGTGGATTACACTGAGATTGCGGCGGTACTACCTGGACTTTGTTGAGCGGTAACCCAATGCATGGACCCGACGGGGAAAGTGTGGGCGTGTGTTAAAGGTAATCTTGCCAGCTGGTTGTATATCAATTCGAGTCACCGCCTCCCACCCGGATAGTGGGGGATTATGTTGAGCTTCACCATGATACAACTCCATGTGACACCGTAATGGTTCTATTAAAATATGGACAAATGAACTGGATATGGTTTTATTATATTGTTTGCTTAGATCAAGTGTGTGCTCTAGTACAGGTGCAAACCTAGAGATGAATAATAGGAGGGAAAATGACTGCTCTCTAATCTTTAGTAATTCATATTGTTCGTGTTTCCGCAAAAGCAAAGTTTATCCAGATCTACATATCTACCCATGCATATCCTTGGAGTCTTTATTTTCAGTTAGACGGGTAAGTCTAGCTGAGTACATTCCCGTACTCAGGGTTTATCCTGTTTGTTGCAGATGGCCAAGTATACTTTGGCTATTGTAAGCACTGTCTCATCCTCTCGAAGGAGAAGAGGAGTAGGCTTTGGGCAAGGTCTTCTGCGAGCTCATCTTTTGCTGTTGTCGGACATGATCTCGCCGACACCCCTATCTCTTAATGGTACTAGTGTGGAGTAAAACTTTGGGTTAGAGTTTGAAAACAATGTTTCATTTGGCCACGTGTGTTGTGGTGTGAGTACTACTTTATTTGGAACACAGTATTGTAATAACTTTATTTCGTACTCCAAGGACTTTCGTTTAAATTGTTGGTTCGTTCGAATGTGCATACCTGAGTTTGCACGATCTGGGTTGGATATACGATTGTTAGAAATCCTTCGAGATTTCCGGACTACCGGGATTATATGGGCTCAAGTGCTTAAAGTGGCAGTTAAATCGGCTACTTTGGTACTTGATCTCTTATAATTTGGACGGTTCTGCCACACCTGCTGTTTGAATCAGTTCGTTCGCGCCTTCATCAGGAGTTGTCGCGTGTCTCCGAACGCAGAGAATAGTGGGGGGTCTGGACCATAGGCGCCTGCGTCCGGATTCACACAGAGAGCATCCAGAGGGCTTCCCTAGTCCGGACGGTGGTCCGGAGTCTTATGTCCGGGCGACGCTTAGCGTCCGGATCACCCAGAGACAACAGAGAGTTGCGTGGCTCCGGACGGTGTTTCCAGAGTTAGTGTCCGGACCAACATCTCTGTCCCGATCTCCTGTGCGCCGAGGCCGAGACTTAGGGTTAGCTTCCGGACGCTGTTCCGATGGTCCGGACAGTCCCTTAGTTAGCGTCCGACCTGCGTCCGGAGCTCTTTGTTGTTTCAAACTGAGCTGCCTCTTCTTCTCCAAGTCTTCATGTGCTAACACCTTGTGATCTAACACTTGTTCCCCTATGTTAGCCTTTGCAAGATATTTTCTTGGATTTGTTTCACAATTTTAGTCACTTAGGTTTGTTTTAAGATATGCAATGCAAACCTAGTGTCACATGATAACCGCAATCGAAACGAGTTTTCCCTTCTTGATAGTACGGCTATCTATCCTAAAGGTGATCACACTCTCTATAGTGTCTTGATCACTAAACCAAAAAAGGCCCTATGATATACCTTTGTCTTGAGTCCATTTTTGTTTTTCTCTTTCTTCTTTTCTGTGTCCATGGAGCACTTGATCCATCATGGTCATCCATCTAGCTCCATAGGTCAAGTTGGATTACCCTATCTTAATCATACACTTAGCAATAGGGTTAGTCCATAGGTTTCATCAATTAAACAAAACCAAACTTGGGCTTTCAGCAACGGGCTCCCTACCTTCTTCTGGACTGATAGATGGCTTCGAGGCCGGTCCATTGAGCTGGAGGCGCCGATGGTATTCGCTGCCGTCGGGAGAAGGAGAAGGAGGGCTACTGTGGCTGAGGCCCTACCTACAAATGCGTGGGTCACTCACATCAGAGGCCAATCCTCGTCGCAAATGCTCATCTAGATTGCCCATGTTTGTGACATGCTTGAGGGAGTGGAGCTATCGCAATAACCCGGCACCTTTCTGTGGCGACTCTCGCCGGATCAATGCTACTCGTCAGCTTCAGCGTATGGTGCGATGTTCTTCGGATCGTCGCCAGTTTTTGGGGCAAAATATATATGGAAAACAGCAGCTCCGCCTCGGGTACGATTCTTCTACTGGCTAGTCTTGCATAAATGATGCTGGACCGGGGATCGTCGCTTTCGCCATGGTCTACAAGACACAGATTTGTGTATTATCTGCGACCAAGCTTCAGAGACCTTGGACTATATCCTGATGGGTTGCTGCTACAACCAAGAGGTCTGGTTTTACTGTCTTGCCCGAGTGCATCTACGCCCTGACAACCAGTGTGGAGGACAATCAGCTCTCGAGTGGTGGATCAAGACAAGGAAGTTAATCCCAAAATTCTTTCGTCGGGGTTTCGATTCTTTTGTGCTGCTCATTGGTTGGTCGCTCTAGAAGGAAAGGAATGCCAGGACTTTCCAAGCAAAGTCCGAGGATGCGCGGCGACTGTCGGCGCTGATCAAGGAAGATGTCGAACGGTGGTGTGCTGCGGGGAATGCGCACCTTGCGAGGCTGATGGCGCGGGTGATGCCCTGATCGTATTTTTTCCCTTTCTTTTCGGTGGCTCTTGTTCACAATGTAGTCTTTCATTCGGGATCCAGTAGCCTAGGTCCCGGTAACATGTTGTTACCGTTTCCTGTAACTGTAAACTCTCCCTGCTTAATGAAATACGCGCATAAGCGTGCTCTCAAAAAAAAGATAGGTTAAGTATTCACACTGTCATGAGCGGTTATTGTTCATTTATTTGATACTCCAACTACTCTAAATTATAAAACATTTTTTTTAGATACATAGTTTTGCTATACACTTAGATAAACACCGTATCTAGATTTAGAAATGCAAAAAACGTCTTATAATTCTTATTTTGTTTATTACTTACATACAAGCCAGGCCCCGAGGGAGTGACCCATTTAGAGGTCATTCGGCCCAGCATTTTTTTGCAAATAAGGCCCAGAATGTCCATCTGGACTTATCTAATATTTTTTTTTATCTCGGGACTTCTCTAATATTAGGCCCCCGAAAACCTGTCCAATCACCTGAAGTCATGATTTCCTGAAGAACCCTGTCTGTTCTGTAACCGACCCAACAGAACAAAATGCCAGGCTGCTCTTTTTTTAAGGAACCAGACTGCTCTTTTGACCACCAATGTCAGGTTGCTCTGGCTTTGCCGTTTGCATCGCGTCTCTAACGCATGGTTTTCGATTTCGGTTTCGGAAAAAATATGGGAGGGGCCGGTAAGACTGGTAGACCGGTTTTCGACCGGTTTTCGTTGGTTTTAGGGTCAAAATACTTCAAAATTTGGTCAAATTTCGATTAATTTTTTTAAAAAACTATGAAACCGGTCAATACCGGTCCGAAACCGGTCAATACCAGTCATGACCGGTAGGACCGGTTTCTCCGGTTTTCGGCCGGTTTTGAAATCCCTGTTGTAGCGTAGGCAGCGTGAACTTTTACTCATTTCTCTATTGTGGTTGATGTCGTATACTCCCTCCGTCCCAAAATAATTACAACTCTAGAATTTGAAATTTGTCCCATAAAAAATGTTATTTATCACAAAAGGACAAGTAGTCTCTGGAAACTTCTCACACCAAAAGAAATAAAAATAGCTAACAACTTATAAAAGAACAAGGGGTATATTTGTAATTTCACATATAACCTTGGTTTATTGGGATGGATGGAGTATATATCATGTCGTCGTGTCTTGTCTTGTGCAGCCATGCAGGCATGATGTAACTCTTGAGTGACAGTGAACACTAGCTTACCACAGACTGGCGTGGAGCTTAGTACACCTCTTAATTTTCAATTAGTCTGATGAAAATATACGAAACCATATGCTTCCAATTCTTGATTAGGGGTAACTTTACTTCGGCACTTCACTATCATCGAGTAACATGTGGTTTCTTTGTACGGTCCCTAGGTAGACGTAACACTGCAAAAGAAGCTAAAAGAAGACAGGCAAATTTACATAATAATAAAGAAGAAAACAAACAAAGAACGAAAAGGAGATGAAAGAAGGAATGGCAAATGAAAAGAGAGGAGAAAAAAAAGGTCACACCGCATTATCAAAAGCAAAAGGGTTCCCAAGCATAATCAGAGCCCGGTAATGATTCACAAAGGACATCATATATGGTCGGTAGTGGTAGTAGGACTCTCGGATGAGCAAGCGCTTACGTCGCGATGACGTCATGTTCTACATATGCACACAAACCAAGCTACACGACGGCGGACGACACTTCCTCTCCTTGTTGCCTCCATCTTCAGACTGGTGTTCCGTACTATAATTACCAATCATCAAACCCTAGCAGCTAGAGTGCTAGTGTTTTCACTCTACACTATACATGCATGACCTTCTTTCTTTGAACGGTTCTGTATGTGCATTCTAAGTGACGCTAGGCATATGAACTTGCCACTGCGTCAACACAAACTACTTGAATTAGATGCACGAACCATCTCCAAGAACCAAGATGTTCGTTGCTATATCCTCTTCTTGTATAGTAGCCCGTTTCTGACTGAAGGTAATATAACAATTAACCCCGTCCGTCCGATCAGGCCGTTCTTAACCTCAGCCTTCGATCTCAACGGGGCGGAAGGGATCCGTCCTGTTGCAGCGCTCATGGTCATAGCAGAACGGCAGATGGTTCCACTTCCACCAGCAGCAGTTCAGGTTCCGCAACGGCGGGCGCGGTCTGGAAGTAGGTGGAGACTGGGTCCCTCTCCGACTCCAAGGCGCCGAGTGGGCTGAAGCCTATGTGGTCCAGTGGGTCAGGGTGGGCCTGAGTATCCTCCGCTGGGCCCCACAGGCCCAGCTCCTTCTCCAAATTCTCCAACCACCAATCGTTCGCCGCTTCCTCTGCTTCGCTGGTGCTGACGGCGGCGCCCGTACATGGCGCTGTTGCGTCCGGCGCGCCAGCGGTGGTCTCGCCGTCGATGAGGCTCCAGATCTCCGGCTCGATCTCGATCACCGGCAGCTCGATGAGTTCCTCCACGCCGCCAACGCACGTCGTCGTCAGGGAGGACGAGGAGCACGGCGACAGCATTGGGTGCGCCGCGTCCACCAGCATGTCCGAGACGTCGATGCCTTCTAGTCGCAGGAGGGACACGTCGATCGCGTCGTCGGGATCCCTGCTCGTGCCGCACTGGTCGCCGGAGTTGTCGCTGCCCCGGGAACTGTTGTGTGTCGTCGTCGTCGAGGAGGACGCCGAGGACGAGGCGGCAGTGACGGGCGTGCCGGCGTCGCCGCTCGTCGCGCCGTCGCTCTTGTCCTCCGCGCCGGCCTTCTGCTTCTCCCGCTGCGGCGCCACCTTCTTCTTCAGGTGCGTGTTCCACACGTTCTTGATCTCGTTGTCCGTCCTCCCCGGCAGGCAGGCAGCGATCTTAGACCATCTGAAAAAAGATCAAATTTGTTCCAAACATCACTCGCTTATACCACTACGCAAGAACCTCAGATGCACAGATATGAACAGCAAGGATCGAATCGAAATTCGCTTTCGCAATGCGTACTTGTTCCCGAGCAAGCCGTGCAGCCTAATGATGGTCTCCTCCTCTTCAGCGGTGAAGTTGCCGCGCTTGAGGTCCGGCCGCAGGTAGTTGATCCACCGCAGCCTGCAGCTCTTCCCACACCGCAGCAAACCTATCCATCCAGACAACAGCAAAAAAGACATCGACGACAGGATCAGCAAACTCCACAAAGTAACCGCACATCTCTCCTCTCTGCTTCCAGCAACACGCCAAGCACATTTGATTTTGCCATGCCCAACTAGCCTACCTGCTTGCTTAGGCAGCGCGCGCCAGTTGGTGTGGCCGTGCTTCTGGACGTAGGCGATGAGTCGCATGTCCTCCTGCGGCGTCCAGGAGCCCCTGTTGAGCCCCACCTTGGCGCAGCACGGCGCTCGCCCTCGCCCCATGCCTCTCCCTGCGTGTTCTTGGCTCGCCTAAGCTGTCAGCCTGTCACGGCTCCCCGGGTTCTGGTTGGATGATGCAGAGCACGGCTTGAGGGAGGGGCAGCAGGGGGTATATATACGCAGTGCAGGCGTAGACGACAGGTGAGGTGACAAGCCTAGCAATGAGCAGCCGCCCTCCGTGTCAGTCAGTCCCCTACTACCTTTGAGACTATTGCGCTTACCAAACCCCTGTCCTCAGGAGGAAAGCAACGCCCTATGAACAGGGTATATACAGGGAGCTTTTGAAGGCGTTCGTGGCTCTGATTACTCAGCGAGGGCCTACAGGGGCTGTTGTTAATCAGGACATGCCCTCATTTTGGAGTTAGTAGGCCTGGTGATCTTACACGTGTACGAGCTAAGGATAGTCTTAAGATGCTAATGCTTGTAAACAATTTAAGTGTGACAACTTAATGGAGTAGTTGAGAAAAAAAGTTAAAAAGATAGCCTTTACTCTTTTTTTTTCTGTATTCGATTGCAGTTAGAGTGTGTATATTCAAGCATATCCTCTAGTATTGTATTTGGAATTCTATCAAATATAAAATTTGCAATCCAATAACTTTTTTCATTATTACTGGAAAATAAACTCAGACTTGTATATTATATCTGTGCTGATAAATATGTAGAATGGTTAGTTCATGGAATGGTGAGGCCTGTATAACAGCTAGTAACAAGTAGCATCAACCGTTCTCATTTTATTGTCAATGTCGTCATCATTGCTGTAAGATCAAGTCTAGTTAACCCTGGACACAGGCGGCTGCTCAACTGATACTTTATCTGGGCAATATTTTGGCTAAAATGTCATAGCAGGATCTCCTGGTGGGACCTCGGCTATCTTCTGTTTTTTTTTTTCTTCGAACAGCTGGGTCTCGGATGTGCATTTTGAGTAGAATCTCTAATGCGCCATACTATATATGTTGCAACAGAATTTTCTTCAGACTTTCTTTAGGAATCTGAATGGTTTATTTTACTTGCAATGTAATTTTACTAATCACATCAAATCTAATTCTGTTTCATTTAAAAGCTTAAAAAAAGGAAATAGTTTTAAAGAGAACTGTTCCTCTTAAACAGTACTTAAGAAGCTAGGGCTTATAAATTTGCTTGAAAAATATGTCCATTGGATGCTATTCTTCTTCATCTTCTTACTGTGAATAAGTACTGTTCTTCTTCCTGTAGACGACTATCTTGATACCACTAGTTTTCTGAACTGTTATTCCTTTAGACAACTATTTTAGATTGGCCAAGGTTGAGGCTCCTCACGATTGTAAATTGCTTTGGAATTCTTCGTGCTGGCACAAATACAAGATGTTCTTTTGGTTATTACTCAAGGATAGGCTAAGTACTTGAGAGCTTCTAAGACAGAAAATCATGGAATTATAGTTATACATGATACATCCGTGTTCTCTACATGACTTCTCTGGAGGAAAGTCTCAATCATCGCCTTTTATAGTGTGCAAATCTTGCACAAGACTGTTGGGTGCTCCTCAATCTGTACATAGCTCACAAGATAGCCAGCTGGGAACAGTTGAGAGTTCTTTTTCTTCATGGAGATAACAATTCTTATGAATTGGAGCATTTGGGAGATATGTAGCTGTAACATTCCACCGAAAACCCTAGTACAAAAATGTGAACTTACTCTTAAAACTTTTTAAACATTGTGCTGTGATGTGCACATTTGAGGAAAATAAGGGCACGTCATCTTAAACCATAATTTTATTATGGATTTGACCGTAGACTATATATGCATTTCATACTAACTATTTACTTGAGTTGCTTCTTATGGGTTTTTTACATGGTTGGTCTTCACTTAGTGTCATTTGTTTAAATAAAAGAGTAAAATGCACCAGCGGTCCCTAAACTTGTGCTCCTGTGTCATCCCGGTCCCTAAACTTGCAAATCGACCGTTTAGGTCCTCAAACTTGTCCAGTTGTGTCATTTCGGTCTCTAAACTTGCAAATCGACCATTTAGGTCCTTAATCTTATTCATTTGTGTCATCCCGG
Organism: Microstegium vimineum; assembly: GCA_022036555.1. Classification (NCBI taxonomy): domain Eukaryota; kingdom Viridiplantae; phylum Streptophyta; class Magnoliopsida; order Poales; family Poaceae; genus Microstegium; species Microstegium vimineum. Next base: position 118,295 of record CM039121.1, read on the forward strand.
TCCCTAAACTTGTTTGGTTGTGTCATTTTGGTCTAAACAGAACGATCCAAAAACTAGATATAAAAAATAATTCATAACTTTTTCATATGAACTCGAATGAAGACAAACTTTATATCAAAATTTTAGCTCTCGACGTGATCTATAACTTTATAGTTGAAAAGTTTTCTATTTGAATTCATTTAGTATCTGAAAACTTAATTTTAAATTATAAATTTCAAAATCTATAAACATGCACTAATATTTTGGGTGCCTAAACAGTTTTATTTTAAAAACTTTTCAACTACAAAGTTATAGATCACGTTGAGAGCTACAATTTTGATATAAAGTTTTTCTTCATTCGAGTTCATATGAAAAAGTTATGAATTATTTTTTGATACGTAGTTTTTGGATCGTTCTGTTTGGACCAAAATAACACATCTGAACAAGTTTAGGGACCGGAATAACACAATTGAACGACTTGGACCTATACGGTCAATTTCCAAGTTTAGGGACCGAGATGACACAACCGAACAAGTTTAGGGACCGGAATAACACAGAGGAACAAGTTTAAGGACCTAAACGACCGATTTACGAGTTTAGGGACCGGGATGACACAGGAGCACAAGTTTAAGGACCGCTAGTGTACTTTACTCAAAATAAAACTTATGAATGAATAGGTTAAAGCACTCGACTGAGGTCAAGATATCATAAGGATTGCTGCAGGAAAGCTTGCTCATGAAGAACTCATGGACTACTAATGAGTACAAAACCCACAAATGTCATCACTAGGACAACTGATCGGAAGGTGAGAATTCTCCGATTGTATCTTATTTAGTTGATATGAAGGCATAGACAAATATGCATGTAAACCGATTCAATCAGGATTCTTGTAACTGATTAGGAAACATATCTATCGACAAGATAGAATCTCTCTAGAACTTCCTGGGACTATGTACGACGGACCCTGATTGGTACCCTACCTTATCCCTTAGAACATAAGCAACACTAGGGCTGATCATATGATGGACAAGTGATTATATCATACACTAGACATAGGGCACCCCACCTAAATCTAGACCAATTTTTGTCCTATGTGATATCCTCTAGATTTACTATGCGTGACACGGCCCAAAACCAATGCCTGTGGTAAAAAAAAAATAGTCAACTCCGTTTATTTCCTATGCAAAAGATTGCGGAGCCAAAATCATTTTACGAGCTGACATAATATGAAATGATGCGGAACAATATAGGAGTTGAAGCTAGTATACAAGGAGCCCTACCAAAGGGGCCTAAGATCGTATCTCGTTTCTATAGGAGGGCACATATTGTTAAACAAACTTCCAAAGTAACAGCTAAGGATCAATGTTGTCAATGTAAGCAAACAAGTGGAAGAAAACAAACTACCTACTCGTGTTACTAAGTCAACATAAGCAACTAATAACTAATCAAATATTGAACTGCTTCTTCAATGGTCAATAACTATGCTGTTAGGCATGGCATGACAACTATTTGAATACCATTCTTTTGGCGAGAATGAACCTAATTTATTACTCTAGTCCAGTTGATTGTTAAGCCTCATTCCAAAACTTTAGGTCACAAGCCCCCATATTTTCAAATCACAATTCAAAAGAAAGAAGACGTACCGATTGGACCTGATTTCCATAGCAAATCCGACAACAGCGGTAAAGACCACGAGCACATGCCTGGTAAATTAGCAGCATTTACCGTCAATTTAATTTATTAGTAGTGTTGACGTTCATGCCCGTTTCTCAGTGTAGCCACTGCGTGGCGATACACTATTCTTTCACGTCTATGGACTTTGCTGCATACTCCTAGTGTGTAATGGCTCAGTATATGTATATGGTCGTCTGAACCACCGGCCCACCTGCTGTCCCTTTCCATGCCACAACCTCAGAAGCTAGCTCTCAAGTCCTTGAGTTAGTGTGACCAATACTCGACTAGTACCTGTTGCTGTTTTACCTTCTCGCACCTAACCCTTGACATGTTTCCAATTGATTTGGCTTTGGCATCTATAGCTATAGGGAATTCGTCATGCGCCGAATTAGGGACGCCATAGGTGCCATAGGTCACTGTGCGCTCATAAACTTTTGCACAGTGTTGCAGAGGTCAGTGGCACGAATCAGAAGCTGGCTTTAACTGAAGAAATATCCTTGGTAAGTTTTGGTTCAGGCCCCCCTACCTATACCACCTGATCATCATTGACGTTCCAGCTAACCTCATGGTACGCCTGATCTGAACAGGCCAGGCCAGGCCTGGTTGCGATTGATGAATAAGTAACTCGATCGTAGCAACGAGAAAGAGACGTCGTCCCAGGCACAAAATTGGTGTATGTCAAGTGAACTTAATTAGTGTATGCGTCGGCATCTACATCCCAAATAATGATCAGTATAAAGGAAAAAGACGTGCATACACAAGCAAGAGAACTGGTGGCCTGTCAGCCTAGCTAGCTTGGTATTAGTATTTCTGGAGTGTGCATATTAAAGATCAACACAACAGGCAAACATAACCTATCTGATAGAAGAGAGATTGTTCAAATGATTCCAATAATTAGCAAAAGCAATTATTTAAGATATGTCTATAATGTAGAAGTAATACTTTTCACTATGCATAATTAATCATTTTTTTCGCGACCGTGCCATAGCACGTATTTCATTAAGTAGAGGAAGAGTGTTACAAACCCAAAAGGACACGGTAATCCCAAGATTACCGAGGCCTACAAACACCAAAGGGGGAAAGAGAGACTACAATGTAAAAGAAAAAAGAAGGAGCGACATTGTCTAAATCAGACAAGGGACAACAACAACTGGAGGTGCCTGTAGCCGGCAAGACACCACCCCGAGATCTCCTCTGCCATTGTTGCAACTAGTTGTGCAGGTGTCTCTGCTTGGAGATTGAATGTTCTATTGTTTCTCTCTTTCCAGACCATCCATCCAAAGAGCAAGTAGAAAGAATCAAAGCCACGTCTCAGAGTTTTGGGGATAAGCTTTCTATTGTTGATCCACCATGGAATTGCCTGATCATCTTGCAGAATGGTCAGGTGGTCTAGATGGAGCTTATTCAGCCAAAGTGCCCAGACCTCCCTACTGAAGACACATCCCAATAGCAAGTGATTCATGGTCTCAGGTTTTTGATTGCAGAAGATGCAGGTATCAGTGTCTTGCAGGCCATGGCGAAATCTTCTTTTAGCCGACCAACATCGGCCGTGCAGCACGAGCCAGTAGAACATTCTCACCTTCGGGGGGGGGGGGGGGGGGGGCGATGTTTTCCAAATCAATTTGGCACCCGCCGGGATTGATGATCCGAAGAACATTGCGCCATATGCCGAGGCCGTCGAGTACCGCTGATCGGCCGTTAGCGGCCAACTGAAAGTGTCTGGGGATGCAGGGTTAAGCAGGACCCGACCTGTGATTTCCCATAGCCATACATATTCAATGAGAACTCTCATTGAGAGATTGCCTGTGATGTGCCTGACCCACGCCCTGCCTTCCAAAGCCTCTGCCACCCGAGCTTTTCTCCTGGCACGCGCCACCGCACCGAACAACGACGGCGCTAGAGACTGGATGCTTGCCCCATCGACCCAGTTGTCAGTCCAGAAGTAGGTTGATTCACCATTTCCAATATTTGAGATAGTGGCTGCTCGGAATAGGGCGATCACAGAGTTTTCCGCACGGCCAGGCAGGCTGGTCCAGGTACAGCCGTCATCCACACGTCGAAGCCACTCCCATCGGATTCTGATGCATAATTAATCATATACATAGAAATTAAGCTGTTGCTGTCTGGAAGCGTACGTACGTCAAGATATTCCAATTGGAGGGAGTATTCGCCATGCATATATACATGTGAATGGACAAGGAGGACGTGAGACATTTTTGCATAGCTACAACTACACGCAGCTTTGTACGGAACGGTTGTACTGCACTGACTAATGCACAAAGATGCTCCTTTAATTTGCAGCTAGTTCAACGTAAAGTCTGTTCCGTTCCGTCTATAGCCTATACACACTGCCTTTTTTTGTGTCTCAGAAGACGGCCTCATCAGAAATATACTCCTAAGTTGGAACGCTCGATGATCGTACAAAAGATCCGAAAAGACTTGAGTAGGTAAACCAGTTCGTGTGACAGGCGGAGATACTACGATGGATGGATGCCGAACTAACTCGAATCATGCGTGCATGTCGACCGATGTGTACTGTACACACAGAGATATCTGTTTCCCTTTGCCGCCTTTTTCTTTCTCACTAGCTTGCACGAAGATGGATGGATGGATGGATGGATCGATCGAGTGGGTGCGTGGTCGACAAATAAAAAGCCACAAAAAGGCCAGACATGCATGCACTGTTCGGCGGACAGGTTCCATCCACGGTCACGTTTTTTTTTTTTTGATGAAAATCCACGGTCACGATTCGTCTATCAGAATTAAGTCAGAACCCTGCACTCCTATATATCATCAGATACGCAGCGCAGACAGTCGTCGATTGCAATATCGCGGCGGCGGCATTCCCTGCATTCAGGCAGCCAGAGCCAAGCGCGCGCAGGCCGCCGCACGGTGAAACCGGGTGCACACACACCGTCCACACGGACGCGGGGAAGGAAAACGCGCGAGCTCGGCCGGCTTTGGCTTCGGCGCCGTGGCCAGGACGCGGACGAGCCCGCAGCGGCCCGCATGCCTCACGCCGATGTGCTGAGAGTCTGACACCGATCCGGCGATCCGCTTCACTTCGTTTCGTTTCGATCGCATGCGATGCAGGGGGCGATATACGAATACGATCGAGCTCAGACGATGCAACGTGTACTTGAGCGAGCTGCTCCGTCGATCGCGCGCGGCCCCGCCAAGTCAGTCTCAGAGAGAGTGGCGGCGATGACGAATATGTAAGCGAGAGCTCGTAATCGTGTGAAACATCACACATCTATCTGTCTGTCCCTTTCTAAGTTTCTGAAGACGGTGTCAGTGTAACCACCCTGCGCCTGCACGCCGTACGCCAAATCCCGTCCTACACCATTATTGTTGACTTATTTCTCTTGTCGTATATATACGCGTACGTGCTTCGTCCTGCCCGCGCTGCAGAAGTTGGGCTGCGCGCGTTGCATTCAGGCCTCTCACGGTCAGGGCTCCTGTGCTCCTCGTCATGTCCCGTCGTCCTCTAGGGCTAGCTATATATACAGGTACACACATTTTTGCTGCTGGTAAATACGGAGTACAGTACAGTACAGTGGTTGTTATGCTGCGAGAGAATCACTCATAATCATTAGCTTCTCAAGTCATCGAGGTAGACTGGGGCGCCCTGATGTGATGTGTAATATCTACTGGCTGCAAATTGATGAATATTGGCTGCTGACTGTGAGAATAGTCGTCACAAACTCGGATGTCTGTTTTCAACTGGGACGATGGTCATAGTCCAACTGCTCGATCGGACGTCCGACCTGTACGTGCAAGCATCTTGGTTCGGTGCACCTCCAGATTCTAGCTAGACTGCCAAAGTGCCAAACCATGTACTGTCCGCATCGTATCTGTTTTTTTTTTTTCCACAGAGGCATATCACCATTGGATATGGTATCCGGCTATATCCGCTCCTGTTTCTGCACTTGCAGACATGTTTCATGGCCAGTTGGCCACGTACGTGTGAACATTTGTCCCAAAATTTTCTGAAACCGCTACGTTGCAGGATCTTTGAGCTTTTTCTATAAAAGTTGGATTTACTTCTATGTTTTGCCTAAAAAAAGTAAGATACCAAATCACTTTCCTGCATGTTCACAAAAGAATACAATTTTATATAGCATAATAACGAGTCAAACAATCTTAAGTTTAGTTGTTTTTTCATATATATACAATTATTCGTATTTATGATACTAATAAATAATTGTTTTTAGTTTTCTATTAAAATGTATTTTTTTATAGTATATATATTTAATTTCTGTAGTAATGTAAACTATACTGTTTTCACAAGATATTGGAACTTCTTTATAATCTTTGACGAAATTTAAAAATACTAACTAAGAATAAAGCTTAAATTGCATCTTTTCACGGAGGTAGGAGTAGATATCAGGAGATCCGTTTCTTCGTTTGACCGGTTTTGTTTGCCTGCATCAAAGTCTCTTCGCCTCTTCGGTATGACAAGTTTTCAAGGATAGATATCCTACCTCAACAGAATTCTGAACATTTGGTCGTCCAACTGTTTTAGCATTGAAAACGAGATGTTTGAAGTTTGAATCGGCGGCAATGCTTGCTTTACTGTTTACTTCGATTGTAAACTCTCAACATAAAATCAGCTGTTTTAGGCAATTATAATTTCGTGCTTAGGTCTGCTTCTGTGGTATACCGAATCTATACTCTATATATATACCTAATAATAAAGAGGTAAAATCCCCCGTCTTAAAAAAAAGAGGTAAAATCCCCCCCCCCCCCCCCCCTGCCCCTTCATTTTTTGTCCGGCTTCCCTAACTACCAGACAAAGTAGAAAGTCTGACTCCTACCCGTATTGAGTTTCATTGCAACATACAAACACATTTGCTTGTTGCTAAAAAAGTTATAATGTGTATCGATGTGTTCCAAAATCCTCTCTTTACTTTGAACATTTACTTTCATGAAATTTATATTTTTAGGATTGTCATGATATATAGAATAGGGTTGAAACTAGATTACAAAACTTTGTGTGTGGTAGACTAAAGACATTTGTTTATGCACTAGGGTGAAATGGGCTAAACGATAGGTTTTGATTTCGCGAGAATTTATATTAGTCAATCATCCCTCTTCTTGAACATCTGTGTTCTTTCAATTGGTAAAAGAACCTCGTGCAAAATGGATTAAACTTCACCGCCTAGAAAAAAGATGTGTCCATGGATCATCTCTCATGTTCAAAGGCGACATTTTTTCTCTACATTTCTCACAGAACGTTCTGGATATTTCCGTGTGAGTCAAAAACCATGTTGACATATCCATGGTTACGTTTTGGAAAAATGTCATCAATTAGAAACAAAGAAAAGGACATGATAGAGTACAAAAGAATTACAAGTAAGCTTATCATCAAATATTTGGGTTGTCAAGTACTACTAACAAAAAAAGCATAAATTACTTCATTATGGGTGTGTTTGGTACAACTCAAGTTGCTTATGGCCAAAATAACCTAAATTTATAAGCCAATGATGCATTTTTTTTTAATTGTCTCTAACCATGTTTTTCCTACCTATAGGCATCACTTATACTAAAACACGCAAGCTAGGTTAGACTAGTTTATCCTGATCACACATTTTCTCTATTTATGTAGCTTCTTAGAGAAATGTATCACAAGGAAGTGACACCAAACATGTCTTATAAATAGTAAAATATAAGGATCCCTTTGAAATCTAAGAATTTTACAGGAAATGTAGAATTTCATAAGAAAAATAGTTTATTTTTCATAGAAAAAACATAGTAAACAAAAAATAATCCCGCGTTCCATATTTTTTTAATCATAAGAACAATAGAGGTAGAGACATATCACAATCTATAGTTTTTTAGAAAAAGGAATATTTTCAACAATCAACTCTGGCAAGTTTTTTAGACAATGTACACAACCAATTTTGACAAGATTTTTAACATAATTGTTTATTATCAAATAAAGGGAATAAACAATTTTAAAGATATTTAGAGACCTTTGGTTCATGACATTTCACCACTAGTATGAGGGTAATAGGCAATGTTATACATGCTAAGAAATTGTTCTTTTTCATGTTGTAGATACTATCCATGTATCTTCATAGAATCTACTTTGTGAGTCGTCTCTTATTCTAAAAGTCCTACATCGAATAAAAGTCTCTTATTATAAAAGTTCTACATTGAACAAAAGTCCTACATTGAACAAAAGTCCTACATCTTTAAAAGATATTTTTAGAATTGAGAATCTGTAGGTTTAATTTGATCCTGTGTAAGACACTTTTAAGCTCAGATATCATTTTTTTATGAGTTTGCCAATCTCCTTTTTCATTACTACTTTCGTTAGGCAATTTAAATAACCATTTTCTTAGAAGAAATTTGTTTTTTTACATAGAGGTCTGTTATGCAAAACCTACCTTGAACTTTAGGGCGGCACAAAATGTCCCACTCAACTAGATGGTATTTTTTGTTTATTACTCTTGCCTTGCCAAAATATCTTGAGCAATAAAAATCCAGACTTTTAAGGACACCCTTTGGAATTTCAAGGAAAGACAATATTAACATGGACTACTTAGAACCGAGTTTCAATAGATCTTGTATGCACCCATAGGATAAGTGTCTAGCTTTCAAAGTATTTAGTTTCCTAATAAATATATGCTCAGTTACACCCCATTCTGCTTGCTATATAGTTTATGGTTGTGGGATTCATATGTACCTAAAGGGTATATTCCTAAGTCACAACTAATAGTTTGGCGTACCCTTGCTCATATTATTTAGCATCTCTAAAACAAAAGAACTCCTTATATGCCTCTATGGTTTGTAACACTGCACTACACTAGCTACACTATAATTTTAGGGGTGTCAAGGTGATTAAAGTAAACAGTTCATGAAATAAAAATGGACAATCTACTCCCACTTTAAGGCCATGTGGAATTGGTATGCATTAGTTTTGAAACAACGAGTAGGTGCATGTTTTTAAAGGATGAATAATGTGGAGTTTACTCATCTATCGTCTATCTAATTTTGGTTTTGAGTGTGGGAATGTTGAATGGTGTCATATCATAAGTGATGCTAGTGTGATTTGCTATTTTTAGGTACTAGTCTATTAACATGTATGGTACAAAGGTCAACCATTTTAAGAGATATAAGCATTATATGTTCATGTAGAAATTGGAGTCTATGAGTAATCAAAATGACTTATTTTGTTTTATCTCATTTTCTCATTTTTTAAACAATATCCATGTACCCATATCCTAGAGGGAATGAAATAGTACCTTTATTCTAAACCAATCCATATCAAATTGAATAAATATATTTATGATTCTAAATAATTATTATTAGATTTATCATGAAATACACTTCATATTGTGATGGCCTTAGTTACAATTACTTCTTCTACTTTTTCGTCCATATTCTTATTTTTCTCTGTTTGGATTGCACTTTTATTAATTCGTGTTGGAGCGAGTTATGTTTTGTTGATACTCTCCCATGGGTTTATATTCTAATAGAATACTTATATAGATACTTTCTTATCTTTATTCACTTATGATACTTCATATATTTTACCATTGCATTAGCATTTACATTTTTGAATCCCACATTTATGTGTATGCAAGATAGGTTTATTTGAAACGTTAGATTTATTTAGTTGGAAATCTAGCATGCTCATCACCTCATATACACGTTTATGGTTTCCCCATAGTCACCACCCAACATGTATCCCTTTAGTTATTTTTGTATTGATGGTATGAGTGAGCAACTTAAGGCAAATGTAAGTAATATAGATTTAGGTGATATTTTAGGTTATTTTTAATGGTATCAGAGGTGAATAGTTTAGATGAAAATTTAGTTTGATACTTTATTTTATTTTAGAATAGCATATATGGCTAATTTTGATGAGAAATAGGGGTTACTTTTGGTAATTTAAATCAAGATTTAGGGAATACTTTAAAGCATTTTTTTCTAATGGTAGATGTGGGTAATTTTTAAAAAATAAAATTTTAAGACTCTTGATAGCAATCTATTTATTTTCTATTTTAATAGTTTCTAAGAAGTTCAAAACTAATGAACCGACAACTTTGAGAATCTTGTAAACCATCTCATTATTGCCCCTCCTCTCCGGATAAGGTCAACTTCAAGAGTCTCTTTATATCCTTTTTAATTGATAGGAATATAGATTTTGGTAAAAAAAAAATACCACCTAGATTTTTTAACTAGATCTTCAAATATACCCTCCTCTATTCGTTATTTCTCACTGACCGAGTGGGGCTGACTCTTTAGAGTACTCATAAAATATATAGAAAAGTTATTGGAGGGTGAAAAGATATAGAAAATAATTTTTATTGAAATGACTCTTCTAATAATGATTTAGAGTGTGAATTTTAAAAAGATTTTTGGAGATGCTATTTTTTAAAAAAATATATATTTAAGAAATACTTTTATTCAAGTTAAATAGCTAGGACCATTTTTTAGCCTAAAATCACAAGATAAGGCAGAGAGTGTGAACAATCATGCGAAGTTTTGTGGTGGATGTTGACTCTTTTACATGGAACGGATTCCATATGCCAATAAAACTAACCACTGATATGACTGTATTTAACATAGACCTACGTACTATATATAAGCCTCTCAAGATAAAAATATCCCGGAAACGTCAAAATTGCTGGTTTATACGTACAATAATATGATGATTCCAAACTCAAGTGAACAATATCAGCTATGTTTGATTATTCTCATTCCAAACTTCGCTGTTGAAGATAGCTTGAAATAATGAGAATAATCAAACCCAAAGATGAACAGCGTTCTAGCTCCCAAAAGTCTAGCCAGTTGACGTTGAAATGTTGACCCAGCTTTCAATCTGATTATTATTATATTGATTTTGTGAAAACGCTAAAGCTTGGTGTCTTGACTTTTTTTTTGTAGAAAGGCCCTAAATTTATTTTTTTATATTGCTGATATGGTAAGCCGTGCAAGGCAAAGAAACCCACAAATAGCCATGGCCGTAAACATTTTTATGATGCAGTTCTTGACATTTGCGTCTGCAGAGGGCGCATGTACAGTAGTATGCCTTAGTTGTTTATTATTTTACACCAAAAAATGTGAACTGTGTGAACTGATGCAACTCAGCTGATTGAGTTTTCTATGGTGGAACTTGTCCACCCTTCACCCGGATTAAAGTGCCCGACTTAACATGAGTGCTTATATTTTTCTAAATTTATTTCAAAATGTAACGATTAATTTACTTTTTTTCTCGAATACGCAAAAGATTTGCTCATCATGGTATTTAAGTAGAAAATTGGTTTTTTTACAAATGCGCCTAAGCGCCGATCAGGGGGTTTACAAACTTTCCAAGCACACCCCCCCTCGGTACAAAACAAAACGGACTACTCACGTAATAGACAACCTAATTTGTAGGCCCCAACATCTATCGAGATCGACGGTCTGCTTGGTGGTAAGGAAAGTGGCTGGTGGAGGACGTGTCGCCCCTAAAGCATCGCACATTCCTTTCCTTCTAGATCTCTCAGGCCACCGGTGTGAATAGGGTGTCCGCCCCTTTCTTCTTGTCACCGTGCCATCTCCCGCGCCAACTGTCCCACCATACGACCAACTTACTTCTTGAGAAGTGTTTATAAGGACAGGACGTGCAACATGAGTGTATGTGCTCGTGTATCTTAGCATTCATGTATATAACTAGGTCTCGCAAAAAAATAAAAAAATAAACTACACCAAAAAACTAATTAAGGATCACTGGAAATTTAGAACTTAGAATCCTTGGAATACGAGGGAGGCCACACCTGCAGATGTACGCCATGACGGATCTGTGAATATCACGACTCACGAGCATAGCATGTTAAACGAACGAGTGTTAGCATGCATGCTAGTGTTCCTCACAACACAAGTCATCAACTGCTCGTTTTACTTGATTCAAAAGAAACTAAAAAAGCAGGCTCCGACAAGATGCGTACAGTACTAGCAGTACACATCTACTAGCTCGTGTCGCGTTTGAACACTAGCTAGCCCCTGCCCCTTTCTACATGATCAACCACCGCAGTTAGTATCTTCGGAATTAGGTAAAGCTGGGATCATGTGGACTCGGTTAAGTCCAAAGCACCAGTCGTTGTTGAGGAATCTGGTAGGGTTCTCAGTTTTCGTTTGGACACAGGATGTCGTCACCTTTTGCCTTTGCTGCTGTCAGACGATCGTAGATACTGACGAAACTATGGGCCTCGGCGGACAGGACGGGACGCTAGGACTGTGCGCGGTGCGCTTGTCGTCACGCCTCACACGTGCTTTAGTTGTTTCGGAGCTTTTTTTTTACGGGTATACTCCTTCGATTTTAAATTATATTTTATTTGACTTTTCTAATTTTAAGTTTGGTCATTCGTTTTATTCATTTTTTTAAAATAATATTAATTCTTTTGTTACGAGTTGCTTATTTAATGAATGGTCTACAAGAATGACTTAATTTAATTATATTTACATAAATTTTTTAAACAAGACGAGTAGTCAAATTTGAAGTTAAAAAAATCAAATGAATTATAATTTAAAATGGAGGGAGTAATAGAGAGAGAGAGAAAAAAATCCACGGAACGGTCCTTCGACTTAGCAAAAAGTGCGATCTAGGTCTATCTAGTTCTAAAATGTTGTTTCTAAAATATTAGTTTTGTGTTTATAAACTTGGCGAGAATCATTTAGGTCCAAACGAGCTCAAATGAATACAAATTTTATATCAAAATAGTAGCCTTCGACAAAATCTACAGTTTTGTAGTTGAAAAGTTTTTAAATTTAAAATAGTGTGTAGATTTTAAAATTTGAAATTTAAAACTATCAAACAATCTCGAATGTTGACATTAAAATAGTGGCCATGGCTTGCGCGAGGTCGGGGAGGGGCACGGCTCGTGCCGGGCAGGCCTCGCGGCCATGGGGGCGCACCTGACCTTGCCGGGCGGGCGGGCGGTCGACCACAGCGAGCGCGACCGGGCTCGCTGGGCAAGTGTGGCTCGCAGCCATGGCCGGCGAGCGGGATGGAGGGGCTAGGGAGGGGCGCGGCCGGGACTGGGCTGGCCTCTCGGCCATGGAGAATGGCGGTGTTTTAGCACGCGAAGAAGAAAGGTACGAAGATACAAAGAAAAAAAATAAGGATCCGGTCATTTTCCATTTACCAGTGGTAGTGGTGGATAATTTTCCTCAATTCCACCAGAGATGGATTTCGTGGAGCACCCCTTGAGGAGATCCACAAATTTGGTGAAGCAGATCCACTAGTGAAGCTGGAGGTGTTTGTCAAACTTTTTAAATTTGATATGGATTTAGTGGATCCGGAGCTGATGAAGTTGTCCCAAACAGGCCCTTAATAAGGGGGCTACCTTGTCCTCGGGATTTCTAGGAACAGGCTACCCCGCATTTGGGGCAAATATTTTCGCTAGGGACGGTCCTAATGTCCTATCCTGATTTGTTGTGGAATCAAACACCGAAAAATGGGAATCACCCCCATCATGTCCTTATGGTCCTTGCAAACAAACACACGTTAAGTTTGAACGAATTTGTAGAGAAAAATATTCATCATATGAAATGAGTAAATTATGAAACTATACTTTATAATGTATTTAATAATACTAATTTTGTGTCGAAGTACTATTGTTCATTTCTACAAATTTAGTCAATTTTATGAGTTTGATTTAAGACATAAAACAGCCTATCAATTTACTCTACAAGGTGGGAATGCAACTTTTCAAGGACCTACAGTTAAGGGCCATAGCATCACCTTGAGGCCTTCACCCACTGAACCAGTCTAATAAGCAGATACCGTGGAACTCATATATCAATACAGGAGGGCGTGCATGTAGCACCGTACCGATCAGCCTGGGAGTCGATACAGCACAGCTGTTTGCGTTGCCGCTTTGTGTTGATCCGCCCCTGCCGGGTAGGGGCCGACGGGCCGTGGCCGGGCTACACCGACGGCTTTGTATGGTGGAGTCACTCAATCTTTGTAAGGTTGCATCTGAGCTCAGCTTATGAATAACGAAGTTTGGTGAAATTAACCTAATCTTCATGCATATACTAATTATTAGTTTGTGAGAAATGATATTGTGATGGATCAATTTATTTCATTCCATAGACCAAATAAAAAAAATGAGAAGTAAGAAGAAGATGAACCACCTCATTTTTTAAACCAAACACACTCATAGGTAGTGCATATAAATTTGACCAGAATGCGCTCATCACGACGCTCAAATTAGTTAGCTACAATTGGGCACAGGTTCGCCCATCCTGCGCTATGCACGACAGCAATTTTTTTTTACGGCCGTTTGATCCTAGATTAGACGTCTAGATCTCTTATTAGACATTGTTTTCTATTTCCTATCACCGGCCAAAATATCTCGCCCCTCCCTCACCTCGTAAAAAAAACAATCCCCGTCCTCACGTCCTCTCTCTCCTGAGGCGGCGGCAGCCAAGGCGATGGCGCCACCCGTGGGCGGCCTTCCCCTCTCTCCCTCCCTATCTTCCAGCGTCGCAACGTGCTGAACGGCCATGGCCGCGCTCTCCTCATCTCGCGGCGCGTTGCCGGGGCGGCGGCGCCCTAGGCCTGATGCACGATGGTGTGTGTACGCCCTAGCACCAGCGGGCTCTCCCAGTGGCCGCCGGTGCGGTTGCCCCCCCCCCCCCCCCGACGCGGCCTAGCCCCGACAGTGCGCATGGCTCCGCTTGTCCTTGCTTGGTACGCTTGTCGATTTGATCCCTCACCTCCCTCTCCCCCTCTCTTTGTTCTTACCCGTCCCCGCCGAATCTTCCTCTCCCAGCACTCGTGAGCCTAGCTCCCGTTTGCCGTGGATGGGGATTTATACGCAAGCCAGACATGCAATTGTGTGAAAGTCTTTGTTTGGTTTTGGTTAATTGATGAAACCGATTGGACTAACCTTTTGCCTAAGTGTGTAAAAAAATTGAATATGCAAGATGTTAGTCCATTTGAAGATGTAATGATGATATTTGGGGATGATAGCACTCCAAAACTTCATTTGATGGATAGCGGCTCGACTCAAATGGTTAAATAGTTTTTATCTTTACTTGAGTCATAGGAAATGCCGCACTATCAAGAGGGGTGCGATTTAGACTAGCTAGATGTGGATAAGAATGCTCATGTCATTTACTTATATGCGTTTGAGAGACATCTTGCACTCCTGGACACTTAGAACAATTCATTTTTGTTAGGGTGCACCAGTAGTATCGGTCATGAACTGGTAGTACCGGTAGGCTTAGTTGTGTGCTGAAGTTCTGTGCTAAAAATGAACTGCCGTTACTACCGGTCTCGGACCGGTAGTACCGGTAGGCAAAATTCTTGCGCGTCTCATTTTGCGAGATTTGAACTAGCGGTTACCGGTCTCGGATCGGTAGTACCGGTGAAAGACCAATAATACCGGTAGGCTTACTTTACGCAACGTTCGGAAGGCTCCAACGGTCGAAAATGTTGGACCGGTAGTACTTGTAGTTCATCTAGAGTTGCGCATATAAATAGCACATCCCTTCTCTTTGGGGGCAGCCACTCTATTCCATTTCGCCCCAAGCTTAGAGAAAAGGCTCCCCAGCACAAGTCACCTTCCATCTCTCTCCCTCTAGGCTCTAGGCTTAAATCAATTGCAACACTTGAGCTAGAGAAGTGAGATTAGAGAGTGAGGAACATCGATTCAATACTTGAGCATTTGGTTCCTCATCTAGCCGGTTTTGATTTGTATTTGTTACTCTTGGATTCTTGGAATCCTAGCCGGCTAGGCGTTCTTCGTGGTTGCTCATATTGATTCATTTGTGAGGGCACCCGAAGTGTTTGTATTCCCCTTCGATCTTAGTGAAATCCTTGGGCAGTCTTTGTGTGGGCTCAAGGGAGGCAAGAAGGTGAAATAGACTCTGACCTTCACGGCCACCTCAACAACGAGGAGTAGGAACTCCCTTGTGGAGATCTCCAAACCTCGGGATAAATCTCATGTCTCTTGTGCTTGTGATTGATTGAGTTTTCATTATCTATCATACTTGTTCTTCGTGTTCTTCCTCTCTCTCTCTCCCTTATTCATAGGCTTGGAAGGGCTGATCTACACATTGGCAAGGAGTTAAGCCAAGGGAAGCTTGTCATCAACATCTACAACACCTAGGAGGGTTGGGTAAACCTCAGAACTGAAATCTAAGCTCAATACCTTGTATTTTCTTGTATCTCGTAGGGTACCGGTAGTACCGGTTGTTCATCACTGGTAGTACCGGTCAAACCCACCGGTAGTACCGGTAGGCTTATTTCTGCAGCCTTCAAGTTCTACTTGTTCTATCTTATTGCTAGGGTATTAGCTTGTGTGTGATATACATATAGATCATTGCAAAATAAGCTTGTGGATAGGTGTCTTGCAACATTCTCTATAGAGCTAGCGCAATATTGCTTTATTGCCATTTAGTTTACTAATATTTTATTAAGTGTTATTTGTGTAGAAATTTTTATAGGCTATTAACCCCTCCTCTAGCCATTTAGGACATTTCATTGTGCCCCATAAAAGCCTACCTAGCTGTTACTTTCAGCATATTAGTTGTGTGATGTTTGTTGTTTTTAGATTCAAGAATAAGACTTTGGTTTGAGTCAATATAGAAGCTATTACTATTTCCTATTGGTGATTTCTAGGAAGAATAAAACAAATAATTAACAGGTGCTTTGCTCCTATGGTATTATTTTTCGTCACCTCGACTTCATTCCCTATTGTATCTATTGCTTACTCATACTTTCTTTGTTAATTGTCACTAGCCTCCTGTAATATTATTATTTTTAACTGAACTTTGTTTATCGGTGGATCTATTTCTTGCTAATAGCCTATTTGTTTTAGCCTTCTTTTTTTTGGATTACATATGTCTGTTTGTTTGTGCGCATTCTTGAAAAGAACTAGAGTGTATGGTGTGTGCTGGGTTCGCTTGTGATTGGGAAACCAAATTATTCTTTCTCGTAACCAAAAGCCTTGTTGGTAAAGACTTTGTGGTCTTTTTTTTAGTTCCTAATCTTCCACATTGTATGTAAACTAGGATGTTATACTTTTATGATCTTTTTTGGTTTTTGGTCGATGCAAGAATAAATTTGAGTTGTTTGTTTACTTGATGCTAAGGACTTCATTGTACATTCTTCTTTTTACGTTGCGTCTCTGATAATTTGTTACCTGAACCGCATGGACATTATATGCAGATGATGTGTTGTGTATCAATAAAATTATTCTTAAAGTCCTTTCGCCTATGAAATGTCACTACACATAATTACTATTATTTGTATCTCATTGGTAATCTGATGTTCTAATCATTGGGCGTTGTTGTAAGCATTTGCCAATTCAGGTGATGCATTCCTCGTTGCTTATGATATGATGTTCTTAGCATTTTCCATTTGCCATTTCCCCCTTCTTCAGCCTGTGATGAAAACTTCATATCCATTGCTTAAGGATACAGTCTGATGCTCATTCGCTTGTGAGGTACTGGGCATGACCTATTTATTTAACTCTACAAAGCAACTAGGTTTGGCCTTCCCTGGGCCTAGCCATGGTAACAAAATTATTTTGATTGCAACAATTTGTGACCGTTTCGATGTCTAGGACTCTTGTTACAAACGGTTCACTATAATTACTTAGAGTAACCTATTTTTAGCATGCCTTTAAGCTCGAAGTTGATGATCAGATGATGATTGAGAGATGACTTAGGCCTCTAGCAATCTTGTCATCATTGAAAAAAATACCATTTTTATTAGTCAAACAAAATTTTAAAAGTTTTTTTAAAAAACATGTTGGTTTCGACAGGAATTACTGTAATTTATCTCACTATTTCCTTCAATTTATATAGATTCAAAAACTTATCTTATGATTTCTTTTATGAGTCTAAACTTTAGCTATGAAGGTCAACATTCAAGTGTTTTTTAATCTTAAATTAGAGCCTTTTCAGTAACCTAAGCTTGCTTAGTTCAATTGTTAGGATCTAGTGCTATGATGCCAGGTGTCATTTTTTCTCGCTGCTTATATTTCCTATAGTGAGCAGTCTCCTTTCTTTCATATCGGCATATCTAGATTCTCTATTCTTCATAATGCATGCGGTTGAACTACATGTACTACTTTGGTAACAAGGGCACTCTTTACCAAAGATTCAAAATAAATTCAATTATGTTGGTTGTTGTATCAGTTTATTTTCACTTTTGAGTTAACCAGATTTAGGTTTCAGCTTTTCAAAAAAATGATAAAAGTGGAGGGTTTTCCAAAGGTGAAGTGAGAATCATAAAATGAGAGGTATGCATTTCTCTCTAATTATTGCAATGATATGTTGTCAAATAAAAATAAATGTTCTGCTTTATTTCTTGCTTCCATGCTTGGTCATGGTACGGTAACCTAAAAAAATTCCCCTCCAACTCCTTTGATGTCTTATGTCTCTAATCCCTTGGTTTTATTTCTAGTATGTATGGATTTATTTTTCTTATGCATAAGGTTTGTGTTAGGGTAGAAGTTTAGAGCTTGTCTCAATGCATTGTGCTGCTATTGGGTTTTTTCATCAGTATATATAGGTGTGTGTCTATGGTGTTTTTTTAATTGTTTTAGTCTGAGCATGTATCATTGCTAATGATGTGTCTATTGCGGTTTGAGCATATGATAATACCTATGAGGTGTTTATCATAAACCTGACCATATTTGTGCAATGATGGTTACTTCTTTTATCCTTCCATAATTCTTGTTATTTGCATTAGTTTTGTGATGACTATGCCATTATATCTTAGAAGTTCGCTCTTGCAAGTGTTGTTTCATTTCCGTTAGTTGCTATATTTTTTCCGTTTGTTACTGAGCATAAGTCCATTGTCAATGATGTCTTTACTCCACATAATTTGTTGGTTGTTTTATTATTGACCACATCTCATATCTAATAATGTATTTATTCGTAGTCATCTGTGTCCACTTTCTTACAAATCCAGTTTTTTAGGTCTCGAAAATCTGGTCGTGTGGATCAACTAACTCGAAAGTAAATTGGTGAGTTACTTTGCTCCTATAGGCTGCTATAGTCAAACTTTTATTCCATTAAATGATATCCTGTGGATCAGCTAATCCATTAGATGATTGATTGATCATTTACTTTGTAGGCTGCTATAAACAAATTTCTATTCTGCAACACACTTAAGTTGGTTTAGTTAAAGGTTTGTAGATGGTTTGATATCCTATTTACAGTAGGAATATTATCAAAAATTAGTTTACCTCTCACACTTAAGTATATAGTTACTAAGCCTCAAATATATTTGTTGTAGCTGATTAGCTACTATGCAAATCAATAGGACCCTTGAGTATAATTTGAGTTTGTGGCTTTCAAGGTACCTATCTTTGTATGACTTCAGGTCTCTAGCCACTCACTTTGCAGAATAGTGTAAACATGTGTGTGGCTTGCTCTACTATTTAAACAAAGAGTAAATTACATGGCCGGTCCCTAAACTATCAGCGACTTTTCATCCCGGTCCCTAAACTATAAAAATGACTATTTATGTCCCTAAACATTGCTTAGGTTTCATCCCGGTCCCCAAACTTTTAAAACAATCATATGGGTCCCTAAACTATTGTTTAAGTTTCATCCTGGTCCCATGCTACAGTGACGGCAGTAACAATTGCTTTGTTTTTATTTATTTATTTAGGATGAATCTTTAAAAAATCATAATAAATCACAGAAAAATGATAAAATGGAAAATCCAATTTTGTTAGACTCCACATGAGTATATCTACCCAGTGAACAAATAAAATGGTATTATTTATTAGAATTTTTTTCTATGAAGGTTTTGTTTTTTCTTTTTAATTTATTTGGGCTGATTTTTTAAAAAATCATAGTAAATCACAGAAAAATCATAAAATGAAAAATCAAATTTTGTTTGACTCCATGTGAGTAGACCTATATAGTGAACTAATAATATGGTATGCTTTAGTCAAACAAAATAATTATAGAAACTATAGCTATGAATTATTTCAATTAATTACATAAAAGCATTGATCTAAAGCTAAAACAAAAACTTTGTACTAAATTATATCATATTATATGTTCACTATGTAGATATACTCATGTGGAGTCCAATGAAATTAGATTTTCTATTTTATTATTTTTTGTGATTTACTATAATTTTTCAAAGATTTAACCTAAATAAATTTAAAAAAAAGATAAAACCTTCACAGAAAAAGTTTGTACTAAAGAATACTATGTTATTTTATTCATTGGGTAGATCTACTCATGTGGAGTCCAACAAAATTGGATTTTTCATTTTATCATTTTTCTGTGATTTATTATGATGTTTCAAAGATTTAGCCCAAATAAATAGCTAAAAACAAAGCAATTATTACCACCATCACTGTAGCTTGGGACCGGGATGAAACCTAAAAAATAGTTTAGGGACCCATATGATTGTTTTGAAAGTTTGGGGACCAACCCAAGCAATAGTTTAGGGACCTAAATAGCCATTTTTATAGTTTGGGGCTGGGATGAAAACTCACGGATAGTTTAGGGACAGGCCATGTAATTTACTCTTAAATAAATACATATATTATTGATCTTGGTTTGTTGTTTTCAAATGCCAACTTAAATTGCACTCAATGATGTTGATTTCTTTTGATGACATGTTTGTTAAGCAAGACACTAAAATTTCTCCTTATGTAACATGTATCTCGGTTCTTCTGGAGCCATTCTGGTAATAGCATTAGTATTTGGATTGTATATTGAATTGTTTACTACTTCGGCTCCTGTAGGATTGGCGATTTTTTATAGTTAGTAGTGTCATATATAGTTGAAGATTGTTCCTTATATTTTTGGTCAAAAAGTTCTGAAATGGTTCTTCAATGCTCATGATTATGCTTGTAGGTCACAAATTGGTTAGGGTTAAAGATCAGTCTATTGGATTGGCATACTCAGGGTTGATGTTATTTGAAGACAAAGCAAATAAACTAAAAAATGATATCGATGCAAAAGATGCAACACTCTGTAAGTTCATGTTATCTTTTGACCCCATGTGTCCGGACAGTTCAACCGTGCTTCCACTGCTTCCACCTAAAAAGAAGGCATCACCAAGAAAAAAAAATACTCTAGAATCTATCAAAATCTTTGCTGAACATGCATGCTGAATTGCTATCTCTTCTGGGAGCTTCAGTTCAGGATGATGCTCTGCTCCCAAACATGCCAAGAGATCTATCAACGATCATGATGGCCCTATGCCTGTTAAATAGAGCTGTTGGTTTATGATGTCCTTTTGTTGCCCCTCTCTACCTAGCTATGTCTTCAATTTTTTTAACATGATAAGAGATCAGTGCACATGGATCTGCTGCCTTTCAGCAAGTAGATGCTTCATAACACATATTGGGGTGTTGTTCTTAATTATGCAGCGGTGTTCTTATTTCAGCAAGCTTTTGTAGCCTGCAACTTGCTTGACATGTATGCAACTGTTTGCTATAATCTAGGTATTGATCTTCAGAGGAGGAAAAGATTAATTAACTTCTCAGAAACTCTCCTATGTGTTTGTACAAAAAAAAGGAACAACAGGCCTACACATTTATTTATGTATTAGAATTTTATTTATAATGCTTTGGTGTTGTGGTTTCCTTTTGTATTGATGTTGATTTTCATATTTAGATTATCCAGAGATGTTTGAACCATCATGTGTGTCACCACTTAGAAACTGTCGAAGTGGCTGCAGAGTATGCTTGCATTGGTTATCTATTGAGATCGTAGTCCACTTTGTTTGACTCTATATACCATTGTGGATTCTTTTTAGTCAGAATTTACGCTAACATAGTGGATACTTTATTGTTTTCTTTAGAGTGAGTACTCATTGTGTACTCATCTCCAAAACTATACATGTCCCTACTTAAATCTGCTTATATAGGTAACTGAGAGGCACCAGAATATATCTGATGCATGTTTTATGACCATTATAAAATTCCAAATGCCAAAGCATTCTGCCAATCCAAAAATTTGTGCAATAAATATTACTGCTGTTCTCAATTATTTTATAATCCATAAGTTAAACATATGTTTGTGTATAAACTTTGCCGGCTGCTACCTACGTGCGAGGGCGCGCGGATTAAACTAAGCAAGGGAACACACTGAGGAGTGACATCGGTGGGAAAACTCTATGCTTAGGGTTACTATTTAAGTGTTCGAGCAATACTCTCTATGTCCTAGAAAAAAGTATCATTCTTATTTTCAAAAAAAGTCAAGTATTTTTTAAATTTTTTAACAAATTATATATAAGAAAATATTATTATTTATAATGCATAATTAATATATTAGATGTATTGTTGAATATATTTTCATCATAAACTTATTTAAAAATATAAATGTTACTAATATTTTTATAAACATAGGGCATGTATCCACCTCTGACAACGAGTCAGGAGCCCACCAGGCGCCACTCTCTACACGGGCCGCCACATGTCTCTTTGTTCTAAGTGGGTGAAGATGAATTTAGAGATATAAGCCGACTACCCCACTTGAAATTCCTAGATAGGTTTGCACAGGCAGGGGAAGCTGCAGAGAAACTCCGCAGCTCTGCAGGTGGCATGTTGATTTATCGATGCTGATTTTACAAGAAGCATATTAGATGGTCATGACTCATGAGTGTTCTGAAGAAGTATATACATGTGCAGCTGCTAGCACGTTCTGTGACAGTGAGCTCGTGCAGCCGTGCAGGTCAGGTTAGCAAGCTAATTTAATTTGAAGCATTCAGGTGGCACCAATGACAGTAATGAACACCCCTGAACATTGCAGTGTGAGGGCCTGACGAAGATCAAGAATGCATATCTCAATAGATACACAAATTGAAGGCAATGATTGTAGATGTGGTGAAGAATTCTCATGCAAAACATTCTACTTGGATTTGGATGCCCTCAAAGTTAATTGCAGTCCGCCGGGTGATATAGCAAGTTGTAGATCAGTATTATTCAATACGTTTTGAGCTTCAAAATTTCTAGGAAGACCAATCGAGATACTAGAACACATGTTGTGTGATTTAAAGAATATTTAAATCCTCTAAAAATATACTTAGAAGGATAGAGCTTATCAGCAGCATGTCACAACTTTGGCCCTCTGATTTTCTCGATAAACACCACACTGTTCAGAGAAGCGGTTTTGTAGTGTGATAAAAAAAAATCATGTAAGCCAAACAGGTTGCATTTGTGCAGGTCCGTGCGACGTGCTTCACATTTTGGCCCATGTAGACAAATTAGTCTGTGCATGTAGCAATTGCCAATTAGTCAGAGCTCTCTGAACTCATATTGGCAGGTTCATGGTCCTATATATATGATTCTACAACTTGCCTCTGAAAAAAATAGACACCAATGTGTTTCAGCATATATGTTGCATCAATTAGGTTTATGTTGTCGTCATAGCTTTCATTCATGGGCCCACAACCGTCGGACACATCAACACAGTTAGTGTGTATTCCTCATTCATTCTTAGAGCAGTCTCAATAGGGAGTTCATGAAATTATTTTCAAAACTGCCATGTAAATGAAATAAAACTTAAATAAAACACCTACTCTTAATAAAGAGTTTTATTTTATAGATTTATAAACATTTAATATCATGACTCATCGTCATAGAGAGTTGATATTTATATCAAGAGAGTTTTATCTTGATGAAATACATTTTTCTCTCTCTTCTTAAATACATTGTCATATCATAAAAAATATTTGTATAACAATATATTTAAGACGAATGAAATGAGACTCTCACTGAAACTAACCTTAAAAGGTCTATTATGCGTCTTATCAATTCCTACTGTGTCCTAGATACAATATAATGGAAGTTCACTGTGCATATGCAGCTCGGATGCAGAGGTAACCTTAATCTTCGTCTGCAATTCTACGACATCATAATTGCATTCACCAAATAACAAATGGGGTGGGGACAAAACTACTCGTAGCTAATACACTTCACAATGACATGAACAAGGTTCCCTTCCATACTCCCTTTTCCCTAAAAAAAAATACAGGAGCAAGGTTTCCGTCGACAACGAGGCGTCTGTGGTGACTTCGTGAACTTTAAGATTTGCCGGCTCAGTCCTTCGAAGGTGCTCATAGGGATAGGGTTTGCGTACGTGTGTTCGTAGGGGCGAGTGTACGTGCGTGTTGAGTGTCTACGTTGTACTGTGTACTCTCAAAAAAAATACAGGAGCAAGGTTGAAAATAAGCAACTAACATGATACTTCCAACACAGATGGTAAAACAAATCATCACAAAAGAAAATAAATATAGAAGACAACTCAAGTTGCAGCTTCATGAAAATAGTATTCAAAGAATAACAAAGTGTTTATACTACAATTTTATAACCTCTATTATGCTCGAAAACAACATTGAAGGATGTGAAATTCAATAAGAGCTGAATGAAACTATCATTGCCTGAAAACAACACTGAAGTATGAAAAATTAGCTGCAAGAGCTGAACAAAACTATCATTGCCGGTGAACAATTAAGCAACAAGGATGACAAATTCAATTGAAAGAGATGAAATAAACTATCATCATGACCCAAATCTATATTTACAATAACATATCATAGAAAACCCTCAGCAGAATCAGGCTTCTTGGGACTGTTGCTGGAGTTCCCGTCAATAGTGGACATGGTGACCGGAATAGTGACAGGGCTTCCTGGGACATGGGTCTTTGCAAATTCACCTTCGGGTTGCTTATGTCCTTGCTCACTTTGTTCAGTCATTAGAACACTATCATGAACATTGGCCTTGGACACTTCACTCTCGTGGCAGCTAGGATTCTTCTCAGATGTCTCAGTGTTTTCTTGCACGTGGGCTACTGCAATTTCACCTTCGTGATTTTTCTGCTCCTCAGTAACCATTTTAGAGTTACCTTCTACATTAGTAATTTGACGTTCACCCACTTGATGCTCACTCTCCTGACAAGTCAATTCAGGACTATCAAAAATGAAGTTGTTTGTAGAATCATCTTCATGACGCTTGTATTCTTGCTCATCCGCTTCAGAGCTTTCAAGCGAATCAACCACAACCTTTGTGGTTTCACCACTCTGATCGGCTCCCTCCCACTCAGCCATCATCCTTTCCTTTGTCTTCGTGCTAACATCGGTTGTAGTGGTTGCAACCTTGTTGTAGGCATCAGTTACCCATGCTGCACCTGTAAGGATATATCTGTTACTCATGATGGCAGAACTAGCAGTAGAGACAGTCTGTTCAGCCACAGCTAATGCTGACTTGGTCTTCTCGGCAACTTGGTATTTCTCATCCATTTCCTTCATCTTCTCATTCACCACTAAGGTCCCAGAGCTGAACTTCTGGCTTAATCCCATTGTCCTGTCAAGGGAAGCGACTTTGGCAGTTGCAGTTGATGTGAGCTGATGCTTTTCATCAAAAGCCTTTGCTTTTTCAACAGCATCCATGCCAAGAACAAACCCTTTGGCTAGCATAGAACCTACAATATCCTCAGCCTTCTGAAGAGCGGATTCCATGCCACTGGTATTTTTTGACTGGTAATGCAATTGGTGGTATCAGGAGTCTTGAGCTTGTTGAAAGCAAGTTTGCTAATGGGAGATTTGAATATGACATGGTTCTACCTCTAGATCAGCTAAAACGGATGGCGGTAGCTTGTAGTCGGTGGCTGGTGTGATGATGACAGCCATATCTTCTATAGTCGCTCCCTGCATTAAAGCATGGATTTCCATAATAGAGTTCATAAGCGTAGAAAGGCTACCTTTAATACAAAGACAAGATATTATGTTAGGTAAAAGAAAATAAAATCACATATATAAGATGGAAATATAATACTTAAACCAATAACAAGAACACATCATGCACGACAGTTTCATGGAAGAAACCATATATGCAAATTGTATATTCATATTCAGTTCAAGACTCAAATCTAGAAATAGAGAAGCGTTAGTAGTAATCCTTGCTTTCATTCAACAAAATTAGCAGACATAATATTATATTTGAAGACACTTATTTCATAGGTAAAGTGTTTGAAGATGATCACCATCATAAATAGATTGTAGCAAAGACTGTGGAAACTAATGCAAAAAATCTATACCGTAAGAAGCATAGCCCTCTCTGCTCCTTGATTATCTCTGAATGTGATGTAGGCAAATTGTGACCGCTCATCACAACTGCAAAGGCATTCCAGGTCAAATTATGCATGTGTTATACAGATGATACAATGTAGATGATATGGCACTAACCTTTGCAATTCTACATGTACTATCTCACCAGAAAATGAAAAGAACTCACTAATATCTTGCTCTGACGCTTTAAGCGAGACATTGTGGACTTTTATCGTTCCTGTCATGGTTGCCTTAAAAAAAAGAGGGATGAAAAAAATTAATCGGCAGTTGGATCGACCATGCCTAGTAAGTGGGACGAATACACAAGGAACTTCTATAAGAATATAAGTCATTTAAGTTTAAAAAAGAAAGCAATCGGCGACGAATATTTCTTGTCAGAAAAGGCATCCAACTACGGTCTAAAATAAATGAGCTGCTGATGAAATGTTGCGCGCTTGGGCAGTAGTATAACTGTATAGCCTAAAGCCATAGCCCATGACACGAATAGAAGAGAACTGAGAACATAGCGACGCAGTTTTCAGGAAATCTAAAATGTCTGAATCTACCAATGTACATGGTTGAAAAAATCAACGCATTGGCAAACAAGACAAATGAACAAGATTAATTTCAGACAAGTGCGACAGAATAGAGCATCATCGATCAGCTACACATATCAATCTGCAACCAAGTTAATCCTCAAAATGCAACATAATCACGAAACAGCCAAAGAGAATAACACGCTGAATTTTACTTCGGATAGGGAAAAAGTAGACACACTGAATCACAGAGAGCAGGAATTCCAAAATCTGCGTTCTCACCTCCAAGGATGTGATCCCAACAACCTCACCTCCAGAGAACGCGATCAAAATGGGGTGGCAGAAATGGAACCGCCTCGCGCGCATTTTGCTGCCGGTTTCATAGGGGCTGGTAGTAGCAAGGCTGATGCCTAATTCTGGAGAGCGATGACGTGGCTACGTCTGGGAACACATGCTCTGGGCCGTCAGCCCATTTTCTCATAGTGCCTGTTTGTTTGCCTGCATGATGGTGGCTGGTATGGGGCAGGTCATGTTGGTGCAACCTAAACCTAGTGCGTGTTTGGTTGTCATGGTTTATCAGAGGCTAGCTCAATTCAGAGTTTGATTGGTGGTCTGAAAAAATTGATAAGAGTTACCTTGCATTGAAAACATGGGTAGCATTACCACCCATCTCTCCTTTGCTTATCTCATTGGCATTCCGTCAAACACTTGGTTGGCGTGGGCAAGTTCACCTCCGATGGAGTGGGAAGGAGCCATGCAGTGCGCGCCGCCACACCCAGGACCCAGCTGTAGCTAGGTTGGCCACGCCCACGCCGTACTTGGGCAAAGGCGCTCAAGTCCGACCTCTACGTGCCAACAGCCATCCGCAACACCAAAACCCATGGCCGTGGGCCCGTGGCGGCGCGCTCTGATCGTTCACGTGCCGTCGCGCAACCTCTGCGTCCATGGCGGCGCGCTCCAAAAAAACGGGCTCGTCTTCGCGTCACGGCCGTGACCGGGCGGGAGAGGCGTATCGTCGTCGCGAACCTTCGCGCCGCGGCACAGCCGCACCCTGGCGACGGAGGTGCGGCGGCGGCGCGGTGTCTCGCCTTTCATCTTCGTGCCGCTCTCCTCCAGCGCTACAGGCTACAACCGTGCTCAGGTTGTGGATGGTGACGCCATAGCTCCCATCGTGTTCGCGCTGCGTGCGGACTGGGGAGAAGAAAGAGCGGCGGTGGCTAGTGATCCTATCTAGTATTTGGGCCAGAAATAAAACGAACTTAAATTTCGTTTCTCTGTCTCCAGGCTCTGAGGTACCAAACAAGGCCAGTTGCAGCCCACTGGCATGGCCCAGCCCCTCGACCAGGCAATCAAACAGGCCCATAGAGGCCCAGTGGCATCCCTCTCTCGCTTTCTCGTCATCTTCCTTTCGCTTTGGACCCCCACGGCATCCAAACCCTCGGCGGTGCGACGAGGTGAGCACGGAGGCAGAAGGATGGTGAAGGGCAGCGTTGGCAGCGGGTTGATCTGGGCGACGGCGGAGGATCTGGCGCAGAACCAGCCGGTGGTTCTGTCTCTATACCGGCAGATCCTTCGGGCGCTAAACTCGCCGGAGCTGCCGCTGGGGCACGCGGCGCGGTTGGCAAAGAAGGCGGAGTGCCGAGCCATCTTCCTCTTCGGCGCCGAGGAGAGGTCGCTCCACAACATCCGGGATCTCGTCGAGGCTGCGCGCCACACACTCGAGCTCCTCAACCGCGGCCGCCTCCCGTAGTGTGAGGACTGAGGATTCGTTCCTCGTGAGCCTAGCTGTTCCCAATCTCCATGGGTAAGTATATCTTATGTCCCAACTTCCTTTCTATGCCCATTTTAATATTTATTTAGATTTGCTGCGTGCCGGTAATGGCCAAATTGGTGTCTAGCTTGTTTCTGTATGCAGACTGCAGAACGGATATACTGTAACTAGCTAATTGAAAGAAAAAAAAATCAGTAGGAATGAACTGTCACTTGAATTATTGAAAAGTTGCTGGTGGTCTTCTTAAATTTGAGATTGGGATGCATGGTTTTTGGAGGTATTTTTCGAGATTCAGTAAATTGTAGCACTCAGGATCAGGAATGGAATAGTATTAATAGCATGCTTTTGTGTAACATCAAAATAACTGGAGCCTCGAATCATTGTAGTTTCCACTAGTGTTTAGTTCTTCCCATTTCTGCAACCAACTGCATTTGACATACCAGAATGCTACTGCACTATCTGCGCTAACATAACTGGAATGTATAAGTTCAATACTAATCTTGCAGCCATTTCTTGGGAACCCTTAGGCCCTAGCCTAGAACATAGGGCAGACACAGTGAGAGATTAGCTGGACATTAGTACTTTGGATTCAGATACAATGCATGCATCTTTCAGTTTACAAGCTACATGTAAATCACACTCACTTCAATTTGTTAGTTGAGAAACCATACCTTCCATGAAAGGGACCAACATGTGTGATTGTGGCAGCAATTGTGGTGAAGCTGAGCCCATAAGGGAATACAAATACAATATGCTGAGGCTGACTTTACCAGGCTTCCTATATGAGTTCATATCAATCTCGAACTTCTTGCCCACTATGGATGTACTGTCATACTTCCTGCCATTCGCTGTGAACAAGTCTGGCGAGAAGATGGGAATGCCTTAGTGTTGTACAGGTTGAGGCCCCAGCAGTACTCTGTGGACACAACCAGGTAGATGAATAACACAAGGCCAACAAAGATGTTGATATGGTGGCCAAGAAGGGGCGAGATTAGTAGCCGGAAGAGCGTAAGGTCGAGACGGTCGACCAGTCAAGCGTGAAGGCGCCTAGGCCAAGGCCCTTCATGGCTTCATGTCGGACCCCAGCTGCTCTGCCGCCCAACACTGACTTGGAGAAAACCCTGCACACACCCATGAGATGGACCAAGGAAAGCTACAGATGTGCCGTGTGCGCCACCACAAAGAACTGGAAATAGGAAATCTGGCACCATAATCAGTTGTTTGCAATATTTCTGTATGTGAAGTATACTGTCATGACTCATGAACACATGCAGCCTGTGCTAAAAACAACATCATGCTGTTTGAACCAGACTGATGTCCTTTTGTTTCAAAAAAAATTCCAGATTGATGTCCTGGACCTGGATTCGAGTGTCTAGTCCATGCTTCAGGATTTGCTTATGTTATCTACTCATCTAACATTCTCGGTGTCGCTTTACTGAGCATCGGCAGGATTATTGGCATGTAGATGAATTGAAATTGCAAACCAAATATTCTAAGGCGTGTGGTTTGGAGGGTATTATCATACGATGAGTAAAATTATAGCATTTTATCAGGAACTAGCATGCCTTGCATTGCCCAAATGATCAACATATTCAAATTGTTTTCTGTAACTGATACGTACATGAGAATATGACCTTTACAAATAGGAGAAGTTGCATTACACTCCACATATATACCACAAGCCTATCGCACCAACGTAACTGGAACTGGTCATTGCTAATCTTGCAGCTGTATCTTAAGAAATTAAAATCCAAGCTTAGAACACTGGGCACACGCCATCACCCAAATTCACTCCTTTAGCGGTAGGACACTTGGCAAGAGGGCAATGCTCTCCTGCAATGCCTCCTGCAGTGCCCCACCAGTCGATGTTCTTGTTCTGCATGGTCAGCGAAAAGTACAACGCTACCCCCATGAATGCAACTCCAGCATCAAGGGCAGCAGAGAGAATGTAATTGTATCGTGTCCACCACATCTTTCTATACCGAAACACAAAGAAATTGAAGATGGTGCCAACAAGCAGCCATGAGTTATAGTTCACAGCTGTTGCTGGGAGCAAGGCAGCTGTTGCACCAAAGAGCACCGGAAGATTGATCAATGGTATCCACTTCTGGTTGGGGAACATTCTATGGAAAGCATATACGATAACCGGGCCTGCTAGGCCGATGAGGAAGAACCAGTTGAGTGCACCATAGTTCCCTTCTGGCCCGAAGATGCGCCTTGGACCGACAAGGCCCCAGATGACTGATGCGTCGAAGAATACACGATCACTAGGACATGTCCAAGGGCTGTCTGCTGGGAGTGAATCAGAGCAAATGTCGTCGATGGAGCCAAGCAGCCACCATGCCGTCCCAATGTTGACCGTGCCAGCCACAATGGTGCCAACAAACTAAGTAAATGCAGTACATGAAGGTTAGTACATGTTGTTTCTCTTACACATGTCACCAATTAATTTACAATAAGAATGCTTTGTGATTTTTATTTGTGTTACCTGAACAAGGAACATGGACTTGGGAGGGATCTTCATATAGTGGCCAAGCTTGAAGTCTGAGAGGAAGGCAACTGCCTGTTGCATACTCATGTAGCCATAGGTCTTGAAGCATACATTAGCAATGGGATAGCCCGGCTTAATCAGACCCATGACATACTCGGGGATCACATTCAGACCAGGTGACTGCACACGACATTTTAAAACGCATGACAATACCTCAAACATCTCTCCTTTTTGTTTTATTTTCTTTAAAGAACATAGAACGGACAAACGTGTTACTTGCCTGGTTGTCGCAGTGATAATGCTGATGGGAAGTGTGAAGATGATTGCCATGCCACACGCGAAGATGAGGGCCCACCACTGGAGCTGGACCTCGTGGTTCAGTACGGTCCAAAGGACGAGGGTCACTTGAAGAATCATTGCCCTAGTTGGTTTCGGTGATTAACGACAATTAGAGATTATTATGGCTAACGTGTGTTTTGCAGAGGCTATGCGTAGCTTAGCCATAGTGATCAACAAGAATGGGCTTTAATGGTCATCACTTAGCCCCCAAGATGGATATCGTTTTGGATTTCAAGGAGACATGATGAAGACCCTAGAATGATAGGCTAAGTGCCATAAGGAGATGAAGGGCACTTAGAAATAGATAGTGCTTCTCTTTTTATCTTTGACCGTACTATTAAGAGGGGTTGAGACTAGTAGCTTGACTTAGGAAAACTTCATGACTTAGGTGTGGTGCACACTTGACTTCCTTAGCTCTAAGCAAGCCTATGGTGACCATAAGATAGCATAGAACAACTTCCATATTCATCGCGACGAAAAACGAAGTTGTTAAAACTGTTTTTTGGGCGTCGGACGCTCCTGACGGGGGCGCCGGACGCTGTCCGTCGCGTCGGACAAAGGCATCGGACACTGGGTGGTTGAGTCCACAGCGTCCATCGACCTTCCAGTGGGGATGTTTTCTGGCTAAGTTTTTCAGGGTCCGTCGGACGCTGTCCGTCGACCTTCCAGAGAGGCTGTTTTCAGCCCGAGCCAGAGTGCAGCGTCGGACGCTTGGGATGAGCGTCCGTTGCTCCAGTGACGTAGCGTCCATCGCTGGAAACAGTGTGTCAGAACTAGCCGTTGGGCAGGGCGTCGGAGCGTCCGTTGCCCAAACTATGAACAGAACTAGCCGTTGGGGCGTGCGACGGACCGTCCGTCGCCTAGTCGACAGAGCGTCTGTCGCCAACTTAAAATGCTAGCCCGAGGCAGTTTTCAGAGGGTCTATTTATAGCCCCTCCCACTTCTCTCCCACCTGGCCTTTGCTCATTTGAGTTGCTGAGTTTGTTGAGAAGGTTGGGAAGAGAGCAAGAGCCCTAGAGAGAGAGAGTGATTCGCGAATCCATCCATCCTCTCTCTAGTTCATCCAAGAGTTCAAGTGTGCATCCTCTAGTTGTGAAGCTTGAGTGAGTCAAGCGAAGATCGAGGCTTGTTACTCTTGGTGATCGACATCACCTAGAAAGTCCAGTGGTGCTCGGAGGAAGGTGTTCGCCGGAGGATTGTCGGCGGCCCTTCTCCATCGACGTTTGTAATCGGTTGTGGGTGATTCACCGAGCCGGAGTGGCGAAGAATCAGCCCGTAGAGAGCACTCATCCCTTGCGCGGCATTGAGGGGGAGCTATACCTTGCGAGGTGCTCCAACGAGGACTAGGGGGTAGTGTCGACTCCTCGATACCTCGGCAAAACATCACCGTGTCAAGCATCTTTTTCCCTAGCT
Organism: Microstegium vimineum; assembly: GCA_022036555.1. Lineage (NCBI taxonomy): Eukaryota > Viridiplantae > Streptophyta > Magnoliopsida > Poales > Poaceae > Microstegium > Microstegium vimineum. The sequence continues at coordinate 150,535 of CM039121.1, forward strand.
CTTTATTACCGCATTACTTTCCGCAATTGTCTTTCAATTCATACTAGAATTGTGTAGGAAGTTTTCGCTTTCTATTGACTTGCTATCGCTTTCTAGCTAGGACACACAAGCGGTAGGCACTAGGGGGTTAATTGGCTCTTTATAGGTTTAATTCTTGTTTAGAAATTAAAAAGAGCCCAATTCACCCCCCCTCTTGGGCATCTTGATCCTTTCAACGATTATCTTTTCAAGATCAATTGACAACCGATGATTATGGTATTCTTATGAAGGATGAGTTAGAAGATTTAGCAAGTCATCGGTTGAGGGCTCTGATCAGTATTGAAGAAAATAAGAAAAGAGTTGCCAGATGGTATGATAAGAAGGTGAAGGTGAAGGTGAAGCAATTTGCCGATAGTGATCTGGTATGGAAGTTGATTTTACCGATTGGGACTAAGAGTTCTAAGTTTGGAAAATGGTCTCCTAATTGGGAAGGTCCTTATCGGATAAAACAGTCTGCTCTTGGCAATGCTTATATTTTAGAAACTCTCGAGGGAGTTGCATTCTCCAGAGCAATCAACGGTAAATACTTGAAGAAGTATTACCCTAGTATTTGGGTAGACGCATAGAATACTTGTTCAAATGCCGATGAAAGAATAAGTTATGTAACATCGGTAAAAATCGTGATAGCGTTATATTACAAAGCAAAATCAAGTATTACTCTTAGATTTGTCGATATGATTACAACAAGGATTGAATAGTTGATATCGTATGCAGACGAATTTGCTCTATTTCTTCCATCTTCCTGGCATCATCATCGGCAGACCCCTCAATTGGTTTGATCTTCTTCTTCAGCACGATAGTTTGTCGAGCGTTTGCATCTCTTTCTTGTCGCAAGGCCTTGATGGTATCGGGCAGTTGAGCCTTCTTTTGGTTGGCTGTGTTTAGAGCTTCTTCAACCCTTTTCAATTCAGTCAGCAGCTCTTCCCTTCTTGCCGATAGCTGAACGATCTATTGCTCAAGATTGGCGCCAGAAGCTTCTAAATGGCCGATGCCTTTGTGCTTCTCATCGACAACTTGCTTGAATTTGAGCATTTCCTCTTCAAGCTTTGACTGAGCGTTCCTATCGGCAATGCGACGCGAGACTCGTTGGTATTGGAGTTGTCGGCTCTCGAGGAATGCTGCTTGGAAGAGAATTTCTTCTGTATCGGCAGATAGGTGGCCTTGGATGTCTTTGAAGGCTATCTTTGCTGCAGTGGAGTCTTGGACAAGATAGGAGGTGTCTTGTTGTAGTAAAGATAACAACGTTTCAAGCTTGAACTTGACATCTGCCGATAAAGCTGGAGCGGAGCTTTCTTCGTCTTAGAAATAGATAGGACTTCTCTTTTTACCTTTGGCACTTAGCCTATCATTAAGTGATCAACAAGAATGAACATTAATGATCATCACTTAGCCCCAAGATGGATATCGTTTCGGTTTTCAAGGAGGCATGATGAAGACCCTAGAATGATAAGCTAAGTGCCATAAGGTGATGAAGGACACTTAGAAATAGATAGGACTTCTCTTTTTACCTTTGGTCGTACTATTAAGAGGGGTTGAGACTAGTAGCTTGATTTAGGAAAGCTTCATGACTTAGGTGTGGTGCACACTTGACTTCCTTAGCTTTTTGAAGCCTATGGTGACCGTAAGATAGCCTAGAACAACTTCCATTTTCATCGCGACGAAAAACGAAGTTGTTAGAACTGTTTTCTAGGCGTCGGACGCTCCTGACGGAGGCGTCGGAAGCTGTCCGTCGCGTCAGACAAAGGCGTCGGACGCTGGGTGGTTGAGTCCACAGCGTCCTTATACATGACCCACGGCGCTTTTTAGTGTGCACAAATCTTATACATGACCCAAACACTCTTTGATTACGACGTGTTTTTAAAGAGAGTTCCACTTTTGTGTGATAATGAAAGCGCCGTAAAGCTTGCAAACAACCCGGTTCAACACTCTCGCACCAAGCACATAGATATTCGCCATCACTTTCTTAGAGATCATGTGGCTAGGAAAGACATAACACTAGTTGGAGTTAAGAGCGAAGATCAATTGGCGGATATCTTCACTAAACCACTCGATGAAACAACCTTTTGTAGGTTGAGAAGCGAGTTAAATGTGCTTGATCACTCTAATTTCACTAAAAGATGAGTTTGTGTGAACCATGCATTCATATGAAATATAACATGTTTAATTTGTTAATGCACATAGGCTTGACTAACGCGGTTAAGATAACCGCCCTCAAATTGTGTGACAAAACTTAACCGCGGTTTAAACTTGCAAGCAACCTAGATTCAATTTTCGTATTGCATAGCATATGCATGTGTGTTGTTTGCCGTTTCTTTTCGGTTAGGTTTGAGCATCCTCTGTGTTCGTCCACTTAGGGAGAGCATTCCAAGCTCAAGACACTTCTATACCTCTCTTGTGGCCATATGATGTCTCCTTGGTGCTTCCATTCGAATATTTTGAGCCAAAACTAAAATCTAAGCCTATGGCAAACTATTTGAGAATGAGAGTTTGAGAGATGGTTCTCATATCAAGTCCAATCAGGTGTTATTTGGATCTTATTGGGATTGGAACTTGGTTGGGAGAAAGACGCAAAAACAAAATTTGAAAAATTCCATTTATAAGGCGTCGAACGCTACCGACGGACGCTCGGTGTCAATTGCCTCAGCGTCCGTCACGGAGCGTCCGACGCGGTCAATGCGCTCGGGCGTTTCAAATCTGTTCTGGAAGGCCGACGGATGATGCCGTCGGACGCTCTCCGAGCGTTCGTCGCTCCGCGTCGGAGCATCCGTCGCAAACTTAAGGCGCAATTTTTTTTTAAAATCCCTGTCTCTTCTCTGTTTCTCCCGATTAGCTCCGTCCGCCGCCGCGCCATTCTCCAAACCCTAACCACCGCCGCTGAGCTCCCGGGCCACCCCTCGCCGGCGAGATCCTCCCTGCCCTTCGCCGCCACTCCTCCCTGAGCCACCTGCCCCTGCACCGCCGTCTCCCCCCCTGCACCGCTGCTCCACTCTGCGCCGCACTCCCGCGCCAAACCCTTTCCACCCTGCACCATCGCCAGCGCCATCACCACCACCAAAAAGCCAAAGCAAGCGCCGCCCAACTTCGCTGCCGGTGACCCTGCCTGCGGATTCTCTTCTCTTTGAGGATTTGTTTTGTCCTCCTTGCAGATTGCGGCTAATTGACCAAGGGAACTTACCTCTGCTTCTCTTTGAACTCGTTGGTCCGAGGTATGGTTCTTAGTTGGTAGTTCGATCCTTTCTTATCTAGATTCATGCTTCTATAGACCCTCTCCTCTATAGTTATGTGCTTATGGTTATACCCCTATCTATCTAACGAGCAGGGTCCGTTGATCAGAGGGTCAGTTGAGCAGTGACAGTGAACTCGGGGTAAAGCCCGCGAGTACGGATCGAGGCAAAGCCTCGCAAGGACAGTCTAGGGCCGACGTGCCACTCTTGCAGTTGGTTGTTCTGTTGATTGTCAGTGGGCAGTGAGTCTGTGGTTTGACTGTTGAGGATCCTTGTCAGCGGTTTGATTGCAAAAGTTTGGTAAATGGCAAGAACGAAGAATGTCGGTCCCGTTCCCAGAAGTGGTGGTGACCCTCCACCTCCACCGTGTCCACCCACTGACCGGGGAAAGGGCAAGGAAAAGGTTGTGTCATGGAAGCGCAAGAGGCCTTTGATGGATCCAGATTCAGCAGCAGCGCTTGTAGTGGCAGAGGCCGTAGAGATTGCGGAGCGAGGCGGACGTCGCGCCGGTTTGAGGCTCTTGCCTCGTCGTGGAGCGCATCGTGAGTCCCCTACGCGTCTAGAGACAGAGCCCGTCGAGGCTACTGAGGCAGAGGAGACAGTGCCAGTCCCAGAGACTGAGCAGACAGAGGTCGCGGGCCACTCTTCGATTGGTGAGTTGATGAGCCGTCGAGTTACCCGATCCAGAGGCTCTGGTGCACCACCTAGTCCTCCAGGACCTCAGCTCCCAGACCCAGTGAGGCACCAGGTGCGAGCTCTTACAGCGAAGCAAGTCCAGTTACTTCGTTTCGTGGACTTTCAGTCCTGGTTCCCACCTCAGAGGGACCCTCGTGCCGGACGAGACTTCTATACCACGGTTCACGAGGACTTCTACAGAGCTTACATCGACACTGATGCTCCTCTTAGGGCTCACAGGGTGTGCCCATCTGCCCATATAGAGGGGATCGGTGGTCCAGAGATCCTACAGCACCTTCAGTACATTCAGGGTCTATCAGATCTGATGGGACGATCAGGAGCATATCAGAAGGATTGGGTGTATCAGTTCTATGCTTCTCTATGAATCTCCCCTGATCACGAGTTCCTTTACTTCAGATTCCAAGGACGTGACTTCAGGGTTACAACAGCTCGATTCAGAGAGCTATTCCACCTAGAGTCCTCTCCTATGAGGATTCATAGTTTGTGCTATGGGGATCAGGAGGCCCCTCGTCGACCTCACGATGATATAGTGCCATCTACAGACTTCATGAGGTCGTGCTTTCAGCTGCCGTTCACTGAGGGTTCGAGCCGTACACCACGTGACCTTACTCCACTTGCTCGGATCCTCCACGAGGTACTCAGGCGTACCATTCTCCCTCGGATTGGAGCTCGGGACACTATTACACGTTTACAGCTTTGGCTCCTTGCTCATGTTGTCCGGAAAGAGAAGTTCGACCTCTGGGATTTGATTGTTAGCGAGCTTGAGGATATCATAGCCGCTGGGTTCAGGGGTCACTGGCAGCTGCAGTTTGCTCACTGGATATCTTATTTGATAGTTGCCAAGACCAGATCAGGGGCTATGAGAGTCACTCTTATGAGGTCAGCGACAGAGTTTTCTGTATATTCGATGAGTTAGCTCGTGATGCATGAAAACCTGCCTCGCCCCAGCAGAGCTTACAGACCAGGCACCAGGCAGGCCGGTGTACCACCTCAGTCAGCAGAGGTCACAGACACTACAGTTGAGTAGATTGCTCAGGCAGAGCTTGCAGATCTAGATGCTGAGATAGATACAGCTGCCGAGACAGTCTATCGAGAGGACCTAGACTCTGACAGTTCTGACGAGGACTACCAGCCAGTGCGCGAGTACGCACCGATGCCACATGACCATGAGGCAGGAGGGTCAGGCACAGCCGCAGCAGCTCCAGCTCCAGGTTCCAGCACCTCTGAGGCCACATTGCTTACTATTTTGTCGAGGATGCAGGAGGAGCAGTCACGCCAGGCAGAGGAGCAGAGACGACAGGCTGCAGACTTACGGAGGCTCACAAAGCAGCAGCTGGCTGCTCAGGCCCAGACACAAGCCAGGTAGGATGAGTTCCAGCGCCAGTTCTTGGCCTATCAGCTGCAGCAGGCAGAGATTCAGAAGACACAAACGTTGTTACTTGAGCGTCTTCTATCTTCTAACTCCGGGCAGACTTCCACTCCTCAGTTTCAGTTGCCCGGAGTCTCGCAGCAGCAGCAGTTCACCTCACCTCCATAGCAGCCTCCAGTAGTGGTGGTTCCGACTCCAACATTACCGTCCGGAGGATAGCAGAGTCAGGCACCAGCTACTCCTCCGTTCTAGCCACCAGCCTCTCCCGAGCACCAGTCTCCGAGGACCCAGGTGTCCTCGTGGTTAGCTTCATCCGGAGAGTTTCAGACAGGATTCACTCCTATCCGGGGAACTACCATAGCAGAGGCCTCGCGAGACCTCTCAGCCTCTTACCTAGAGATCACGGGAGAAGATTCACCAGGAGCAGCTCAGCTAGTCTCAGCAGCTCCAGAGGTTGCAGTGGATCCTCCGGCGACGGGCACTCACCTCTCTTCAGTTGCCTCGTCGGAGATCGCACCTGAGCAGTCAGCGCAGACAGTTACCACTCCTCCGGCTACAGTTCAGACAGATGCCATCTCACTAGCTGATGAGGCAGTTACAGTGGCAGTCTCCTCTCCCGCTCAGATTCAACCAGCAGAGGTTGCAGCAGCAGTGTCACTAGTTGCACTAGCCGTGACACCTTCCCCCTCGCCTCGAGTCTTCACTCGTCGGGTTCACAGGCCCGCTACTACAGAGGCAGGACCGTCAGAGGCACCAGCTGAGCCTCAGGGGGAGTTAGTTGAGACAGCAGCTCCAGAGGTCACTCCAGCTGCACCTACACTTGCAGAGGACGAGGCAGATGATGAGTCAGACAGTTAGACCTTCAGGACTTCATCATGCTCGATCGCAAGGCTGCAGCTCCTCCACCTTCTTCTCCAGCCCCAGATGCTTAGTTTTTGGTGCTATACGCCAAAGGGGGAGAGAGGGTCGAGTATAGAGATAGGGGGAGGGATTTGGATCTTTGTATGCTTAATTTTCCCGTACTCTTTCATCATGTCTACTTTTATGCATTTGTTTATATGTGTGATGTGATGATTACTTTGGTTGATGTTTATATGGTTGGATGTGACAAACTCTCGATTATCACTAATATATCTTGTGAGTTGTCTCATGTTTCATGATATATCTCTATGCTTAAACGTTAATTGAGCTTTCGCGCTATACTCCGATACATCTTTTGAGAATATCATGAGGTACTTCTTTTTCATTCATATCTACGAGTACCATGATTTGTGATTTGGCTTGGGTGAGCAAGTATGCTTCATTATAAATTCACTAACCCGTGCTCAACTATTCCAAGTCACCATAAAGTCTTAACCATAACTCTTATCCATACTCGAGGTTTTATTGTCGTCAATCACCAAAAAGGGGAGATTGAAGAATCATTGCCCTAGTTGGTTTTGGTGATTAACGACAATTAGAGATTATTATGGCTAACGTGTGTTTTGCAGAGGCTATGTGTAGCTTAGCCATAGTGATCAACAAGAATGGGCATTAATGGTCATCACTTAGCCCCCAAGATGGATATCGTTTCGATTTTCAAGGAGGCATGATGAAGACCCTAGAATGATAGGCTAAGTTCCATAAGGTGATGAAGGACACATAGAAATAGATAGGGCTTCTCTTTTTATCTTTGGTCGTACTATTAAGAGGGGTTGAGACTAGTAGCTTGACTTAGGAAAGCTTCATGACTTAGGTGTGGTACACACTTGACTTCCTTAGCTTTTTGAAGCCTATGGTGACCGTGGCGTCGGACGCTCCTGATAGAGGCGTCGGAAGCTGTCCGTCGCGTCGGACAAAGGCGCCGGACGCTGGGTGGTTGAGTCCACAGCGTCCGTCGACCTTCCAGTGGAGATGTTTTTTGGCTAAGTTTTTCAGGGTCCGTCGGACGCTGTCCGTCGGCCAGGCGTTGGACGTTGGGAAGAGCGTTCGTCATCCTTCCAGAAAGGGTGTTTTTCAGCCCGAGCCAGAGTGTAGCGTCGGACGCTGGGATGAGCGTCCGTCGCCCCTGTGACGTAGCGTCCGTCGCTGGAAACAGTGTGTCAGAACTAGCCGTTGGGCAGGGCGTCGGAGCGTCCGTCGCCCAAACTATGAACAGAACTAGCCGTTGGGGCATGCGACGGACCGTCCGTCGCCTAGTCGACAGAGCGTCCGTCGCCAACTTAAATTGCCAGCCCGAGGCAGTTTTCTGAGGGTCTATTTATAGCCCCTCCCACTTCTCTCCCACCTTGTCTTTGCTCATTTGAGTTGCTGAGTTTGTTGAGAAGGTTGGGAAGAGAGCAAGAGTCCTAGAGAGAGAGAGTGATTCGTGAATCTATCCATCCTCTCCTCTAGTTCATCCAATAGTTCAAGTGTGCATCATCTAGTTGTGCAGCTTGAGTGAGTCAAGCGAAGATCGAGGCTTGTTACTCTTGGTGATCGACATCACCTAGACGGTCCGGTGGTGCTCGGAGGAAGGTAATCGCCGGAGGATTGTTGGCGACCCTTCTCTATCGACGTTGTGATCGGTTGTGGGCGATTCACCGAGCTGGAGTGGCGAAGAATCAGCCCGTAGAGAGCACTCATCCCTTGCGCGGGATTGAGGGGGAGCTATACCTTGCGAGGTGGTCCAACGAGGACTAGGGGGGCGTGTCGACTCCTCGATACCTCAGCAAAATATCGCCGTGTCAAGCATCTCTTTCCCTAACTCTTTATTACCGTATTACTTTCCGCACTTGTTTTTCTATTCATACTAGAATTGTGTAGGAAGTTTTCGCTTTCTATTGACTTGCTACCGCTTTCTAGCTAGGACACACAAGCGGTAGGCACTAGGGGGTTAATTGACTCTTTATAGGTTTAATTCTTGTTTAGAAATTAAAAAAAGCCCAATTCACCCCTCCCCCTTCCTCTTGGGCATCTTGATCCTTTCACCACTGCAATTGATAAAGCCATCAGTGAATAAAACCACCACTATACTTCTTCATAAGCTTCGTGTGGACATCAGATTTCTCCTTCTGTGATGATTTAAAACGTTGGTAGATTTCTCTGCACATTGACATGTCCCATTTTAGACTTAGAATGATGTCAGAAAACACGTAACTAGAACATGTGTTTAGAGTATTTTTCTCATGTATTAATCCAAGCGAGTTCAAGTGCTCAAAGTCTTTTCCGGAAGAAAAAAGTTGAGATGACATACTTTCCATAGAAGAGCCCGACATGTGTGATGGTGGCCGCAATGGTGGCGAAGCTTAACCCATAAGCGAGTGCAAATAATACACTGAGATTGATTTTGCCATTTTTATGATATGTGTCCTTGTCAAGCTGAAACTGACTATTCACAATTGATGGGATGTTGTACTCCGTGCCATTTGACATGAACAAGTGCGCGGAGAAGATGGGGAATGTCTTGGCATTGTACAGGTTAAACCCCCAGTATGCTATAGGCAAGAGCATGTAGAGAAAGAACACGTAGCCAACGAAGATGTTGGCGGTGGCGAAGAAGGGTGAGATAAGTGGACTGTAGAGGTAGGAGGAAACGGTGGACCAATCGAGTGTGAAGGCGCCGAGACCAAGACCCAGCATACTCGATCCCAGCTGTTGCGCCGTCACGGACTTGGGGAAGACCCAACACACTCATGAGATGGAGGTCAACGTCGGGAAGAGGTAGCCCGGCACAACATACCATGCGAAGCTACATACGAGCACCACCATGAAGAACTTGGAACGCGAGATCTGGTGTAAGGCTTTGGCGGATTCGTCCTTCTCGTGCAATGCCCTGGTTCAACAGTAAGGACACATGATCAGTGCTATTGTTAGTGGAAATTGTACCTCAATGGCTAAAATGTGATGTCATGAAACTATATCATGTTGTTCAACCGGATTGGTTTACACAAATCAATTATATTTCATCTCAAGGTTAGCACTTCATTATATTTCATCAAAATTTCAACTGATTCACAAGGTTGTTTATGTAAATAAAAGTGATTCATAAGTAACTATTGATGATGGTCAATGCCAATTGGAGTAATGTACTGCCCTGAATTGATATGCTCAGCCTAACCTAAGGAAGTTATGCTAGCCCAAATATATAAAAATTGGGTAAATTTGGATACTAAACTAGACTTACAATAAACTTTGAATTTCTACCTCCTATCGTATTGCTTGTGCAATCGACCATATCTCTCGTCAGCTAGCAGATGATTCTGTATCACTTCGCAACAGTACAACGTCACCTAGACGTACGATCACCTTGTTGTTTAACACTCAGCGAAATGGCAGAGAAGCACTAAAATCAACAGGAATTTGCTTAGTTGACACAAACGCACACCTTTTTCTATTTGTTGTCAGTATCTAGGAGTAAGCAAAATCAAAATTCGAGGCTATCACATATGGGCAGGCCGCAGGAAGCTAGGAAGCAAGCATGTGCAAGCGCAAGGGACGTGCCTTTTCAAGGCCACTTGGACCTGGACCTCACACGACTACACGAGCTGTTGGCCCTGAAATTTACCAACTTGCTGTGAATGACACAACTTTTCCGACACGCACGGTCGATCTCCCCTACCCGGCTACCCAATAAAAGTGCAGTGTGCACAATGACATTGCAATGCAGACTCACAGCCATGTACGCGTTTATTTTTTTAGAAAGACTGTATTTGCATATAATTGCATATATGTACTCATCTATTAAGATGTGTATCGTATAACAAAAGTAGCATATTTTTATATCCTTATTCATCTATCAGCATATGTATATCAGTATCTGGGCTATAAAGTTCACCCTTCTCCTTAGGATTTTATCCTGGATCCGTCACTAGCAACAAGGTTGGGTTTGGGGAAGAGAAGATTGGAGTGCTGCTAGCAGAGTGTTGGAGGCAGAGCAGATGTGTAGCACAGGGTTTCGACGCTTGTGAGCCCGCTTACCAACTGTGGGTGGATATATGCACTACAGACGGTGTCACACAATAGGCTTTCGTACGGGTACTGCCATATAATATAACTTTTTTCTTCCACCGTGGGATTTTATATAGTTTTAGGGTTTAATCACTAAGCTAACGTCCAAAGTGGTGGACTTCAAGAGTTTTGGTTTTTTTGTTTACCAAGGGTAGAGACCGAATTACATGTACTTTATATTAATTAGTTACATTTCAAGGCCGAATTAGGGACTAAAAATTGGTTTAGTCATTTTGGTCTTGGTCTAGGGTATTTCGATTCCGTCTTTGTTGGTTAGTCAATTATGCTCACCTCTACCTATAATATAAGCGGATCAAAAAACCCATAAATTGTTTGAGACTTGACGTGTCCTTCAAGAGGGCATTGGTCAAAAACTGAGCCGAATCCAAAATAATAATTGATAGGTGTAACCAATGTGTTTATAGATGCCCAAACAAATGGGATGGCTCTGGTCATGACCCGATATATAAGGGTCAAGCCAGCACAACCCTATTAGCATATTGTGACCTGCTTGTAACACTTCGTGTTCAAAAATTGCTTACGGGCCGTCTTCACGTGGAATGGACCCACATACACATAACACATCTTTTATACTTTCGTCCTCGCTTCGTGTAAAAGGTGCTGCGTTTGGATCAATAAGGATTATATAAGCTAGGTTTCACCTTGCTAAACTTCTAAGATGATTTCAAGGTGATACTAAACTCACCAACCATAACCATATACATTAGCCAACTACTACGTCCAACTAATGGACTACGGTGTTATAGTATCGGTAGCTTGCCCCTCGAGGCTTTAGTCGAGCAACTAAGAGCCAAACGAGCCTGCCCCACCCAACGTTGAACAAGGTGAGCGCTGGCAGGCTGCATTCCCTATGGTGTCATTCCATGGCCACATGTCGGCTAAGGTTAGTTGTGCCATCGTAGAGCGCGCTAGCGAGGTCACACCGTACCGCCATGTCGTTATCTTGAGTCGGTCGAGGTCAGGCTCGATGCCGCTACCATGAGCTAGCTAGGGTCAACCATGAGCTACCATCACCAAGCATACCGTAGGGTTGTTACCTGCTACCATGAACTACCATCGCCAAGCATGCGACCCTGCGCAGCACGTCTTGTTGGTCGAGATTGGCCCTACGCTGGCAAGTCCGCACCTATGTGCCACCACCAAGCGCGTTGGCTAGTGTTAGCCCTGGCGCTGCCACCAAGCAAACTATTGGTGGGTCATGCCATTTTCTCTGTAGAAGACGTCTATTATGGGAAATAAATGAGATAGGATTGGGAAATAATACCTTATAAATTTGGGAAAGAAATGAGATAGGATTGGAAAATAATACCTTATAAATTTGGTATAAACTCTTCGCAAAAAAAATTATATTCGGCATAAACTAGCAGGCCTAATGAACGGATAGATAATCGTGTGTGTTGATGGCATAATTTAGATGCCCTAGATTTGCTATTAAATTTGAGTTTTTTGCAATATCTTGTTCATAGGCCATTTCCTCAGGCCAGGCACGGCCCTAGGATCGGGCCAGGCTGCCATGGCAGGCACTCACCGTCGGGACCAAAACAGTAGGCTATCGACAACGGATGAACCACAGATCTTATGGCATCCATAGATACTTCCCCTGTTTTTGAATATAAAGCGTGATTTGATTTAGTCCGGTCTTCAATGATATATTTTAACCTATAATTTCTCTTATAATATATAATATATAATTTATAGGAACAAATGTTTGATCATTAGAAAATATTTCTAATACTTTCTAAATACAATTGAATGTAATATTTTTTGTAATACAAAATTTTGATATAATTAGACTAATTGTTAGTTAAAGATAATAAAGTTTAAATTTTAAAATACGTGTATATCTTATATTCGTGGATGGAGGAAATACATACTTATTCCGCTCAAAAATATCTATAGGCAGGTTTACACGTCTATGACGGCCATTCACATCGCGCCAGCAGCCGGCTGCGCCACAGACCTGGAGCCAAGGTCGTGTTCGGGGAGAAACCAAGCGAGTTTGTCAATAACCGACAGAAAACGCCAATCCTCCTGGACTTGACTATGGATTCCAGCGAGGATGACGGGCACGCCACATCAACGCTTATTTGGTTTCCTCCGCCACCGTCTTGTCATGGAGACTTTGATCGTCACTCCTAGGTGACGATTGGGTCTAGCATGCATCTAGATTTTTTGGGAGACAAGTTACGGTTTTTTTGATCTGAGACAAGTTACGGTTAGGGGGTTCTATCACAAGTTGCCATTATTGTTTATATATGCACACTGAGCAGCGTAGTGGCAACGTATATCACTAGACTAGACACTAGCTGTAGTTGGCGGATGCCGCGGGTGTTGCTTTCACAGGCTATCGGCGCTCCAAGGATTTTGGCTTCACGAGAAAATGACGGACAATTTCGTACTAGGAAAAACCTCTTCTTTATGATCTATAGAGATTCAGAGAAAACAGTATCGCGAATTGGGAACCAAATAAGCGTAGAGAAACCTCTTCCACTAATGATTGAATGGATCACCAAAAGCAATACTAACGTATAGACTCTGTTCTCTCTATTTTGTGAAGCTAAACTAAAATTGCAGACTTTGCAGTGGTGATCTTTATCGATCCGAGCAACTTTCTTATCCAACCCCATTGCAAAACACAGAAGCAATTCCAGTGTTCCACTTCTCTCTCTCATTGCGCTCATCATAAGATCTTGGAACCACAATAATGTCGACCAGAGCAAAATCCTGTCCCACTGGCCAAGCCGCCATGTCTATCAGTCGGCCTGGATAACAACGTACGCCTGCTACCGCAGTTCGATTAGAAAAAATCAATGGCGTGCACGCACTGCAGGTCTGAAACCAAAACTTGTCCGTGTTTTATATATGGCTAACCAAAGTTGTCCTTTGCCCGTGGGAATCAACACATTTTTCTAAGCCAAAACTATTATCTCCAAACACTGAACAACGTAATAATTGAGGATTCCATGATCAGGCATGCATGTATCAGCACTCAGCACTAATCCATAAACCCATCACTCGATCTAGTCTGTGGTCGCACTGCATGCCATTTCATGGTGGCCTGGTGGAGTAGCAAGCTCTCTGATCTGAACTACTTCTGCGTCGGCGTTGAGATCGAGGACCATCCTAAACAGAAAGAGACCGTCCAACTGAAATCACCCCACGTGCACTGCATACAGCTACGTAATCATGCATCATGATTCCCTTGAGCGAGATTATTAAGGCTTATTTATTTAACTTCGCTTTCGTCTTGTTCATGTCATCGGACAGTCAGATAGATTCTCCGTTCCGTGACGGCGTGACCAACTTTGGTGAGACAACGCTGCTTAACGTTTGTTTCCAGGAAACGGCAACATGTTATTCATATTCTACCTCCAGTCAAATAGATATGACGCTTCAGACATCATAAATGATTTTGTTTTTGCCTTCTTGGTTTGTCTATATTTAAACAATGTTTGGTTTTCGCTCCATGCAAAGTTGCTGACGCACACAAGCTGCCACCTGCCAAGCGTGCAGATGTAGGAGTGACTGATAAACCAAACGACTAACCAACGACAACGAGGTGAAGCGCTGTGTAAAAAAATTTAAGATGCCAAAGAACGCGATGGTCTCGCCGGCTCCAGAAAATCCAACGACAGACGTTAACCAAAATCCGACCAACTGAAGAACACAGTAGCAGACAAATTCAAAAAGCCGAAAGCAATGACACAGAAAGGTAACATGCATGGCACCACCAGCAGCAGCAGCATTGTGGTTTTACTGACGCAAAAATAGCGGATGTAGGAGTAAAAACTTGTGCTCACCGGAAGAGGGAGACCTGGACGAGCGTGCTCGGCCACCACATGTGCGCAGGCTCCACCACATACTTGCGCATCAGCCCTGCCCATCCGTACCCAAGCACCTTCAACCAGCGATCGACCAGTCAGCCATTGAAGCAAAAGAGCGAGAAAATGACTCCACCAAGTCAGTGTCACTTGTTTAGCTAGCTAGTAGCTCATGATGGGGTAAGCAGTAAGGCCAGCACAATCGATCTTGCAGAAGCTAGCTTAGTTGGCAGCAAACCTGCGTGGTGATGACGAGGAGCCAGGCGGTGAAGAAGGAGATTTGGCGTTGGTAGAAGGCACGGATGATGTTGATGATGCCGACAGCGTAGGCGCTCCCAACGCCGAAGGCGAAGCCGGCGTTGGCAAAGATGGAGATGAGCACGTGCTCCTTGATGTTGAAGGGCCCCGGGTTGAGGCTCCACTCGCCGCCGCCCAGCAGCGCCGGCGCGCGGAACCTGGTGCGCGGCAGTACGCGGGCCATGAAGTGACCCACGGGCAGCGACGCCACCTGCACGGTGATCTGCGTCACGACGAGCGGCTCCGTCCGGTAGGAGAAGAACTGGTTGAGGAAGCTCATGAGCGCGCACAACAGCAGCCCGATGCTCCACATCCGGAACGTCCACACCGGCAGCGACGGGTCGTCCGTCGTCGGCACCGTCAGCCGCACTTGCTCGACCGGCGAAGCGTCCTCGTCGTCGTCGAGGATGCCCTCCTCCCTGACGGCGCCCACAGGCTCGGCCTCGGCCAGACCGCGGTCGTCCGTGCCGATCTCACCCATTGCGCGTGGGCGGGTTGAATAATGCCGCGAGCGGTGATCGCTGCGCTTGCGCGTGCTTTGCTTTGGCTTATCACAGAGAGGCGCGCTCTGAGCTACGCAGTACTGTCTGTGAGGCGCGCGCGTCTCGAGCGTATTTTAGGCAAGCACGGCGATGGCGAGTTACTGTAATTTAGGCGACTGGAACGGGGAGAGGCGTGGCCTGTGATTATATTTTCCCATTTCACACTAACAAGAGATGGGCCGGTGTAGACACGGCACTAAAAAGCACAATCGAATCTGGTTCACATCGTTTCCATGCCAGGCATGGCCTGATCGTAGTGTCGTGTTTGGGCTGTCATTTTGCCCCCCCCCCCCCTCCCTCCCCCGTACGGCACGATTATTGAGCTACCACTATGCGATCCGCTTATTCTTCATCGTTAGATGAGCGTTGATGAATCACTGCAGTTGGATACGAGTATATAATTATCTCTCCCTCCCTTAAACCCTCTCTCCTCTCATTTTCCCAGGACGCCGCTCCTCCCGTGCTGCCCCCTCTCCGGCTCCGCCCTCCCCTGCTTCCCCCTCTGCTCTCTCCAACCCACCACCGCCTTGCTCAGCGCCCCCTCTGCTCGGCAACTCAACCTTCCTCCACATTGACCTTGTGGGTGCGCGATGACGACACGAGCCGCGTCGTCGCAGGGCACGCGATTGCTTGGCGCCGCGGCGCGACGACAGTGGATAGTGTCGTGGGCTACCGTGTCCAAAGGCACGACATGGCACAGCTAACCTCCCACCGTGCCCCATCGTGAAGTGCCTCGTAGTGTCGGTGCTAGTGTCATGCCATGTGGTTCGGTTGGCCAATGTATACGTGTGATATGGTCATTTAGTTTTCACGCTCCTATGTGTATGAATTTCAGTTCGATTTTCAAATGATTCGAGTCAAGGTTAAAAGGTTAAAGAAGGATTAGTTCTAAACGTTAGTTTAGAGGTAGAATATGTTGAAAGGTTAAAGCCGGATTACTTCTAAATGTCAAAAGGCTAAAGACATATTACATCTAAATGTTTAGTCCGACATTGATAATTAAATGTGGAGAAGCACAATATATAAGACGTGGATAGTCCGCGCCTAATATGCTAATATTTTTTGTTGAGTTATAGGCCTAAAATATTGGTATGTTGTAGGATCAGGTGAACCTATCCCTGATAGACGCTGATTCGTGGGTATAGCATGATGTGTCGGATTCCGCTGCGTACTTCAAAAATGATATAAAAACATGAGGCCTTCTGTCGTAGCCCAGAAAACTATCATGTCTCTCTAGGGAGGAGGTGGAAGCCGGCGTAGGCAACGGCCCGCTCGCACTTGGAGTAGTCGCACTCGCATCATGCCCTTCAATGAGTTAAGGACAAAGGAGTGCTTTTTCCCTAGAGCGCCAAAAATTGTCTCCGCCTATAGTCCTTCGATTGCGACTCCGACTCTGACCACATAGCACTCGACACAAAGCCACACCTAATATACCTGTTGACAAAAAAAGCGTCAGGATCTGCGAACACCTCAGGCTATTACCCAAAGCTCGGTATTCCGGAGGCGTGCCAGTCGATTTGACCAGTTAATCGACAAGGACGATAACTAGAACAAGAATCAATCTAGACAACGGCGATGCGCCCGGATGCTGAGATTGAGGCTTGATCAGGATAACTAGAGCAGAGCTGAACGAGGCAACAGCGATACGCCCGGATGCCAAAGCTCAGAGGTACTCCCACGTGGAACTTACAAGGATTTGACGGAGATCAAGGTGATGCAGCCCGTCGAAGCTTGAAGAACTCGTTGATAAGCTAAAACTAAAACTAATGCAATAAAGGGTAAATTGTGATAAAAGTAGAATAAGAGTAAAATTGGTTTGATTTGATATTGGATTTATTTTCTGTAGCCCTCAGGCACGTATTTATATTCCCGCATGGAGAGTTGTACAAAGACATGACACGTATCCTTCCTAAAACAAACTCCTAGTTTTAAGGAAACTGACTCGCGCAGGAGCCGGATAACAATATTTATTTTTCTAAACAAAACACGCCTATTTTAAAGGAAAATAAACGACTCATGCAAGAGTCGGACTCAAATTACTATAACAATAATACTGATACAAAACACCAGTTTCCTTATACTTCTCTTCGATGGAAACTTTCCATCGGCAGACCCCTTCAATCCGCGCCTTCCTTCTTTGACCACCGGTAGCCTTCTACTGACATCAAACGCTAAGTTATGATGTACTCATCGGCACCTCATGCCCATCGGCATCGGCAATACTTCCCGATCGGCGACCTTGTACTGGTAACTGTCTTCACCAATCAGTCCCTATCGGCAATCGGCAACCACCCTTCATCGGCAGTCGGTAATGACCCTTCATCGGCAATCAACATCAGCAAGACTTCACCGATTAACCTTTGTCGGCAAAAAATTATCCAGTCTTCATCAGCAGCGCACTTGGTCTTCCCGCAGCACTCTCATCGACAATATTGACTCATAATTTCCCGATGCCGATAGAAAACAGCCGTTGACCAGTCAATCCTTAGCTCATTTGACACGTGCTGAAAAACGGTGTCAACACATGCCCCAGTTTCAGGACG
Organism: Microstegium vimineum; assembly: GCA_022036555.1. Taxonomy (NCBI): domain Eukaryota; kingdom Viridiplantae; phylum Streptophyta; class Magnoliopsida; order Poales; family Poaceae; genus Microstegium; species Microstegium vimineum. The sequence goes on from CM039121.1 coordinate 168,055, forward strand.
TATAATACTTTACGTGCCGAAATTCTCTCCACTGTAGTCGTTACCTTCGAGATAGATGCACAGTTTCCTCGATCTCCGTGTGTGGAACTGCAATTTTAATAATAAAATCCCTCGATTGTAGCACAAACATTTGCAGACCACCTCGATCACCGCGCGTATCTACCGCGGACCTCTTCACATTCCTGCACAGTATGGATCGCAACCCCAAAATACCCCTGAGCAAGCTTATAAAAGTTACCGGGATCAACACTACCTTTTTACCCCGAGTTCATTTTCACTTTCACCTCCCTGCCTTCATCTTCAACCTCCAGCCGCGCCCTCAAAGAATACGAGCTCGAGCAACAGTCCTTCTCCGCAATCCAAGGACAAACCGCAAGCACTCCCTTGACTCCAATGGCGATCCAAGTCGACATCCCAAGGTGAGACCTATTTTCTTCCTAATCCAACCTTCTACTGGTTTTTTTCTCGCACAGATCTGGATTTATCCCCGTTTCTTTTCTGATTTTTCCTAGGAACTGTACAACAAGGTAGTGATCCCACTTGCTGGTTCCACCTTTAGCTGCTTAGGCCCCATGGGCAATCCGGATCCCACCTTCATAATCAATGCAGAAACCAACCGGATACCCTTCAAATCTGAGTGCTTCGGCTTAGGATTATGGAAAGATGCTTTCCGGTCATGGCCCAAGCCCACCAAGAGGTGGAAGAACTGGTACCTCAGGGTTGCTAGGGCGCAGCAAGTTTATTGGCAAGAGCGCAATTTGGATCAATGCATCCGGCTTTCCATTGCCGATATGGAAAGAAATGAGAACATGCTGATGGCTGCCTCCTACTTCTGGTCTGATACGATGAACGCTTTCCTTTTCCGACACGGACCAGCCACCCCAACCCTTGTCGATGTCCATATGTTGACCGGCTTGGACGTCTCTTCTGCCGATACCTTCACCTTATTCAACAGGAAAGCCGAGTACAAAGTGAATACTCGGAACATCGATGGCTGGACAGGCTATATTCACGAGTGCCAGAAAACAGGATCGGTAAACCAGAGGGAGCACGCCACTGTTCTGAATATGTGGTTAGAAAAGTTCATCTTTTGTGGCAGAGCAGTTGGACCTACTACCATGCATCTTCCAGCAGCTGAGCTACTTGCCGATGGGACGAGACTTCCCCTAGGCAGATATCTTCTAGGATCGGTATATCGCCTTCTCCATCAAGTATCCAGAAGTTACTGCTAGGTGAGCACATCGACAACCTTGGGGGTCCCTGGTGGTTTATCAATATGTGGCTGAACGCACAGATGCAGAAAGCGCTTCAATTCGACTTGTTCGCTCAACGATTCGCGAGAGACATATCGGAAGACCATCAGTGTAGGGATGATGAATCAGCAACTCGCCCTCCACTCAACTTTGGAGAGGCAATTATAGTGCTGCCAGGGACCAATGCCGATGCGGAGCAATTTGGTTTATTCTTTCAGAAGTTTTATAATGGAATTCCTGCCACAGAACGGCTCTGGTGGCCATATGCCGACGAAGACAACCAATTCCCATTGCTATTCAATCTTACCGACGGGAATGTGCCTGAGAATCAAACAATCATGAAGGCCAGTATCGTTCCCCGTGCTATCCCAGTCAACATCTTCGGATCCGGGAAGAATGCCCCTCCATCGTTCGAATTTTATTATCCATCGGCAGCGGCGAGACAACTAGCCTTTGGCCAACTGCCGATTAAGCTATGCTACTCCAAGATGGTGAAGCCAAGGCAGACAATCTCCAACGCTCTAGACTGGAATAAGGTTGTCAACCTTCCTCCCGATGCCGATATAGCAGACATCGACTTATCTTCCTGGTCGCCAACCTCCTTTATCACGAACGAGTACAAGTCCTGGTGGCAAGAATGGAGGTGCCAGCTATTCGCCAAGTCATCGCATTACTATCGGCACCTGATTGACGCCGATCACATCATCCCCGATGATGCAGTAAGTCTTCTATCCGATGCATTCCTTATTACTTTACCCCTGTCATCGACATCTGACTCCTTCACACTTAGCAGGTTGACGATCCGATTCCTCCGATGAGCAGGAGTGGCAAGCCCTTCAAACTCCGAATGATGAGTCTTGTATCACTCATCGGCAACAAGGCCCCCACGTTAACGGCATTCACCCTCGACGGGTACCTACACCGACACCTGCAAAAGCCAAGACTACATCGGCCGCTGCTGCTGCCCTGACGCGGGTGTTTGCAGTAAATCCATCTTCACTCACGCCGATTATATAATGCCTCATCGGCAATATTCTATTTTGTATAATTTGCATTGAATACTTTCAGGCTATGAGGTCATCGGCAGCTGCCCCAAGCAGACAAGCACCTCCAAGTTCTGCTGCCGATGCCCCCCAGTCTTCGTCGAAACGGGCTAGATCTCCTGCTGCCGTGCCAAGGAAGAAAAGGCGCTTGAGGCTGGCTAGCCCATCTTCGCCATCGGCTTCAACTGCGCCACCAGCTACCACTGCACTATCGGCAGGACCGTCAACGGCTCCAATTCCTGATAATCCTTTGGACGACGTCCCTGACCAGGAGATAACTCCACCAGCTGTAGCAGCGGAGGCAGCATCGGCATCGACGCCGGCCAAAATCCCCGATGAGAGCATGGCGTCGCCACCACATGAACCAACAACATCGGCATCGGCACCAGTGCTTACACCAGATGAAAGCCTTAACCAGGGGACGACTCCACTTACCGCAGCAGCAGCGGCGACATCGGCATCGACGCATTCACCAACTAAGATCCCCGATGAAAGAGCGGTATCGCCACCAAGGGAGCCAGCCACTACATCGGAAGCAATGCCGACAACACCACCAGCACCCACAGCTTCAGCAACAGCTCATTCATCGGCAACCGCCGCCGATTTCCAAGATGAGGCTAGACCCTCCAACATGCCAAGTCCCAGACAAGAAATCTGCTTCAAGATGGTAAGTCGGTCACCTAAAAATTCATAGTATAGCTTCATGATCAGTATATTTTAACTTCTTCGCTTTCAGGCCCAAGACTTCCCAGACAGCCTCTTTTCCTTCGGCCTCAATCTCCAGGATAAAGATGAACACCGAGTCCCTGCTAGAGCAGACAGCTTGTTCTCTTTCGCTATCAATACTTCCGATGAGGACGAAGACGAGCAAAGTTCTACTCCAGCACTATCGGCAAAAGTGAAATCCAAGCTCGAGGCATTACTCTCTCAGCTACAGATAGACATATCCCAGCTTGTCCAGGATTCGACTGCAGCAAGGGCAATTTTCAAAGATATCCAAGACCAGCTACCTGTCGATGCAGAAGAGATCCTCATCCAAGCAGCCTTCCTTGAAAGTCGCCGATTGCAATACCAACGGGCCTCAAGCCGCATCGCCAACAGGAACGCCCAATCCAAACTTACGGAAGAAATGCTTAAGTTTAAGCAAATTGCCGATGATAAGCACAAGAATATCGACCAAGTGGAGGCTTCCGGCACTGAGCTTGAACAGGCATTCATCCAATTATCGGCAAAAAGGAAGAACTGCAAGCTGAGCTGAGAAAGGTTGAAGAGTCCTTGGATGCAGTTGCCCAGAAGAGAGCCCGACTTCCCGACACCATCACGGCTCTACGACAAGAAAGGGACAGCAATGCCCGACAAGCCATCGCTCTAAAGAAGAAGATCAAGTCGGTTGAAGGCTCCGCCAATGAGGATGCTAGGGAGATAGAGGAGATAGAACAAATTCGCCTGCGTGCGATATCAGTTATCCACTCCCTGTTGTAACTTGCCAAATCCTGTCACATCGGCAAATGTAATATTGATACTTGACCTTGCTCTGTAATATAACATCAATGCGCTTTTACCGATGTATTATAGCCTCCCTTTCATCGGCATTCAAACGAGCATGCTATACGTCGACTCCTTCGAGAGTTCCTAGAATGTAAGCATTGCTGGGAGCAGACCGTCTCACCCGATATGGACTTCTCTGATCAGGAAACCATCCTCCAAGCCTAAAACTTAGTCCCAATCGGTAAAATTAACTTCCATACCAGAGTACCATTGGCAAACTCTTTCATCTAGTTATCGGCAACCGTTACCGACACCATGACTTATTGAATCGGCTAAAACCTTCTTGGAGTAATCCCAACTTTTAGCGGAGCCCGGTATTCAGCCCGATCGTCTGTTGAGGTGGCAATAATCGACAACAAAATTTCTCACTTCAATCGGAACGAAATTCAGACACTTGCCGATAGATCCACCAAAGAAGGCATAAGGAGTAACCCTCTCTTAAAATATCTGCACCACATACTTAATTATTGTGTGTAAGCACGGTAGAATGATCCTTACAACCGTTTTTCCTCTGGCAATTAATAAATTCATCGGCAGTACGACGTTTCACACACAAACCACCGGCCGGTGCCCTCAAGTATAACAATTGGAATCGTCAGAGTTTACTGAGTGCGGCCCCCAAGCTAGAACGTCCAAGATTGACCCCGGTTTAGACCATCGGCAATACATTGCCATCTGCCGATGGATCTCCATCCTTGCGCTTTGGCCTCCACTGCTTTTCTCTTGAAGGAACTTCAATGTCATATAAATCATTTCGACGTTCACGTTGAATTCTTCTCTTCTGAGTCTTTGTTAAACCCTTAGGGCACCACTGAGGGAGTTTGGTCTTCCAGACAGGCTGGTGCCGCCCCTCATTGTTTGCATCGGCTCTTTTCCCGATGTTTGGACTTCTAGAGAGCACGCCTTCATAGGGTACTCTCACGTTGGCCATCTCCTCAGGCTTCCCCTGCTCAACATGCCTGCCCAATCTGTCATGGGCACTAAGCTTGCCCCCCAGTCGGTTATGTACCGACCTCTTCTCTCCGAGTGGCTTGGCGTACTTGGATGCTCGATCATCAAAACAAGGTCTCTCACCCAACTGATTGGCAGCGTAGTACCCGTTTCATTCGGGACAATTATCAGCAGTGGGTAGCTTAATGCCCTCCTCCCAACAGTAAATGAAGAAGGGACACCTCCAGTGGTTTTTCTGCCGAAGCCGTTCCTGTTCCTTCTCTTCTTGCCGATATCGCTCCTGCGATCGTCGATATCCTTTCCTCGGCTGTTTGTGAGTGATTACAATGCCAGGAGCTCTATTGGTATTGCTACCTTCATCGGCAACTCTCTTGCCTTTCCTGTCATCGGCAAACTTTCCTACATCACGTTTAGCCACTTGATCAGGATCTACCGATGCACTTTTTCTGACAGCATCCAATGTTAGCACCTTAGTCTTTCCACTAGTTTCCACCATATTATTTGGAAACGGGCGCTGAGCATTTTCCATCGGTTTCTGGACTTTAGAATTCTCAAATTTGATTCGTCCAGAGTCAATCTCTGACTGCAACTGCTGCCTGAATATTTTGAAGTCATTGGTACTATGAGAAGTTGCATTGTGCCACTTGCAGTACCTGGTCTTCTTGAGTTCCTCGGCCGATGGAATTACTTGATTAAGGGCTAGCTTAATTCGCCCTTCCTGAAGCAATAAGTCAAATATCCCATCGGCCTTCGTGACATCGAAGTTGAACTTTTTAGTCCTTTTCTGGTCGAGCGCACAAGGTACCGGCTCCTTATCTTTCACCCATTCAACAGTGTCGATGTTCACTTCCTCATCTGACTCGGAGTCCCCTTGTCTAACGAAGAGCACTTTTGCACTCCAAGTCCTCTTGGGCTCGAATGATTTAACATCTTGATCGACCTCCATGATATCAAAGGTGAACTTCTCCAACTCAGGGACGCTGATACTCGGCTCTTCATCCGAATCCGAAGCTTCCACTCCCTCGGTCGGAAACACCTTTGTGTCTGGATCTCGCCGATGCGCAGACTCGCTCACTGGTCGAGCAGATGGATGCACCTCTCCATATTTCCGTGGTGAGCGAGTCGGAGCAATTGATACATCAGCAGCACCAATCTGTTGAACGCTATGCATCGGCTGCCTAACCGATGAGCGATTCTGGTCGCCTACTGGCTGAGTGGATTGATGTATTTCTTCACATTTTTGTATTAAACAGGCCGGAACGATCGACCCATCAACAACACCAATCTGTTGAATATCACGCATCGGCTGATTGGCCGATGGGCAACCTTGAACATCGACCGGTTGAGTAGGTTGATGCACTTCTTCAGGTCTTGACATCGGAGTATCTGGAATGATTGGTGCGTGCACAGTACCAGTCAATATAACATTATGCATCGGCTGCGTTGCCGATGAGCAATCTTGCACAATTACTGATTTGTATCGTGGTGCTACATTCATCGGTTGCAGTATCGATGTCTCATTGTACACTTTTACCTGCGAGTATTGCGGTGTAGCACTTATCGGTTGATGTACCGATACTACATTCTGAGGACTCGCTGGATGACACTGCGGAACTTTCGCCACTTGGTGTTCAGGTTGTACATGTTGCTGCTGAATCGGTAACTGACTGATCCAACCTACATTAGGTGTCATCGACACATGACTTACCGATGGCTGACAACTAGCTGTCTCTTGCAGCCCTTGTACACTCGGATGATAGCCTTGACTTGCGGGTACCATAGGCTAAGCAGCTATTGCCGATACAGACCGACCGACGCTCGGCATGCTTTGTTGCATCGGCCAAAAATTTGTCGATGGCTGATAGCCAACTGACTCTCGCAACCCTTGTACTCTTGGATGATAGCTTTGATTCGCGGGCACCACAACTTGAGCAATCATTGTTGACACAGACTGATTGACAATCGGCATACCTTGTTGCATCGGCCAAGAAGTTATCGACGGCTGATAGTCAGCTGACGCCTGTCGTTTTTGTGGCGCCGGATGATCAACAGCATAGCTACCTTGATTAACAAGTGTTCTAGTTTGAAGAGTCATTGCTTCCATAGTTTGATTTACAGCAGCTGGGCCTTGTTGTATCGGCAACTGACTTACCGATGGTTGGGCGTAAGGCATCCTGGGTACTGCCGTCTGAAGATCCCCCGTTGGCAACTGCGTCGTTGGAGAAGATGTAGCATAATGCATTACTGGAACCATCGGCTGCACAGATGTTGCCGATGCCATAGGAACCTTCCACCCTGCATGGTTATCTTGAACCAATCTAGAATCAACAGATAGACTTGGAGGCAAACCGTATCCCCAGCAGTTGGCTGAAGTTGGCTGATTCTGGATCACAGGTCCAGACATTGTTGAAGCCACCAGATTTGTATTCACCTGAGCAGTGCTTGTTGGGCTTAATCTTGGTGGCGCGATCTCATCGGTAGATCGGCTCATAATTGGTGTAAACACCCTTGGAACCGCCGATGGAGTCGCAGCAGATGCCGATCCGAGCTGACGACACTCTGGACCAACATAATATGGTGTCTGTCCCTTGAAAGCTTGCTTGACAGCATTGCACATGGTATTGGACAGCGCGTTGGATTGGCTAATTAATACCTCATTAAATGCATAATTAACTGTATCTTGTACTTTACCAGGATTGGCGTAGAAAGTAGTCTGTCGTGGCGATGGCGGATCTTGCTTCTGTACTGCTTCGCCGATCCCGTTTAGGCTGAAGGATCTAAGATATAAGCGCTTGTACTCCTCCATTGCCTGCTCCATAGCCTGCTTCTGACGATCTGTCAGATCTGCCGCGGAGATTTCCATGACACTCTTTGGATTAACCATGATAGATATAAAAATTCGTATAATCGTGTCCCACCGAGCGTGCCAAAAGAGGTGTTGACACAAAAAGCGTTAGGATCTGCGAACACCTCGGGCTATTACCCAAAGCTCGGTATTCCGGAGGCGTGCCAGTCGATTTGACCAGTTAATCGACAAGGACGATAACTAGAACAAGAATCAATCTAGACAACGGCGATGCGCCCGGATGCTGAGATTGAGGCTTGATCAGGATAACTAGAGCAGAGCTGAACGAGGCAACAGCGATACGCCCGGATGCCAAAGCTCAGAGGTACTCCCACGCGGAACTTACAAGGATTTGACGGAGATCAAGGTGATGCAGCCCGTCGAAGCTTGAAGAACTCGTTGATAAGCTAAAACTAAAACTAATGCAATAAAGGGTAAATTGCGATAAAAGTAGAATAAGAGTAAAATTGGTTTGATTTGATATTGGATTTATTTTCTGTAGCCCTCAGGCACGTATTTATACTCCCGCATGGAGAGTTGTACAAAGACATGACACGTATCCTTCCTAAAACAAACTCCTAGTTTTAAGGAAACTGACTCGCGCAGGAGCCGGATAACAATATTTATTTTCCTAAACAAACACGCCTATTTTAAAGGAAAATAAACGACTCATGCAAGAGTCGGACTCAAATTACTATAACAATAATACTGATACAAAACACCAGTTTCCTTATACTTCTCTTCGATGGAAACTTTCCATCGGCAGACCCCTTCAATCCGCGCCTTCCTTCTTTGACCACCGGTAGCCTTCTACTGACATCAAACGCTAAGTTATGATGTACTCATCGGCACCTCATGCCCATCGGCATCGGCAATACTTCCCGATCGGCGACCTTGTACTGGTAACTGTCTTCACCAATCAGTCCCTATCGGCAATCGGCAACCACCCTTCATCGGCAGTCGGTAATGACCCTTCATCGGCAATCAACATCAGCAAGACTTCACCGATTAACCTTTGTCGGCAAAAGATTATCCAGCCTTCAGCGCACTTGGTCTTCCCGCAGCACCCTCATCGACAATGTTGACTCATGATTTCCCGATGCCGATAGAAAACAGCCGTTGACCAATCAATCCTTAGCTCATTTGACACGTGCTGAAAAACGGTGTCAACAATACCTTTATATTACGGATGTCGTAATGATCATAAAATAAATTATAGCTTTTCTAGAAAGGTTAAAATAAATAGATATGTATTATCCCATCTGATTTTTCTTTTCAAATTTGATTGTTGTTTTTCTCCTATTGCGATACACAGACATATCTGCTACTAATATAGAATAAATAATGAATGATTAAAGTGTAATTTAGGGTACCGTGACCGGGGGAGTATTACGGAATGAGTAAATTTTGTAGCATTTCAGGAAATAGCATGTCGTGCATTGCCCAAATGATCAACCTATTCACGCTGCTTTCTGGATATATGTTAAGTACATGAGCATACGTCATCTGCATTATACTCCAAATATATCCAAAGATCTATGACATCAACGTAATTGGAACTAATCATTGCTAAACTTGCAGTTGTACCTTAAGACATTAAACTCCAAGCTTAGAACACTGGGCAGACGCCATCACCCAAGTCTACTCCTTTAGCGGTAGGACACTTGGCAAGAGGGCAGTGCTCTCCTGCAGTGCCCCACCAGTCGATACTCTTGTTCTGCATGGTCAGCGAAAAGTATAGCGCCACCCCCATGAATGCAACTCCAGCGTCAAGGGCAGCGGAGAGAATGTAATTGTACCGTGTCCACCACATCTTTCGGTACCGGAACACAAAGAAATTGAAGATGGTGCCAACAAACAACCATGAGTTATAGTTCACAGCCGTTGCTGGGGGGCATGGCGGCTGCACCAAAAAGCACCGGAAGATTGATCAATGATATCCACTTCTGGTTGGGGAACTTCCTATGAAAAGCGTATACAACAACTGGGCCTGCTAGTCCGATGAGGAAGAACCAATTCAGGGCGCCGTAGTTGCCTTCTGGCCCAAAGATGCGCCTTGGACCGACAAGGCCCCAGATGACTGATGCGTCGAAGAATACACGATCGCTAGGACATGTCCAAGGGCTTTCTGGTGGGAGTGAATCCGAGCAGATGCCGTGGATGGAGCCGAGCAGCCACCATGCTGTCCCAATGTTGATCGTGCCAGCCACAATGGTACCAACAAACTAAGTAAATACAATATATTAAGGTCAGTACATGTTGTTTCATTTATACATGTCACCAATTCAATTACAAGAAGAATGCTTGGTGATTTTTATTTGTATTACCTGAACAAGGAACATGGACTTTGGAGGGATCTTCATATAGTGGCCAAGCTTGAAGTCCGAGAGGAAGGCAATTGCCTGTTGCATACTCATGTACCCATAGGTCTTGAAGCATACATTAGCAATGGGGTAGCCCGGCTTAATCAAACCCATGGCATACTCAGTGATCACATTTAGACCAGGTGACTGCACAAGGCATTTTACAATAATGCATGACAATCTGTCCTTTATATTTTATTTTCTTAAAAGAACATAGAACGTGCAGATGTGTTACTTGCCTGGTTGGTTGTCGCGGTGATGATGCTGATTGGAAGGGTGAAGATAAATGCCATGCCACACGCGAAGATGAGGCCCCACCACGGAAGCTGGACCTCGTGGTTCAATACAGTACAAAGAAGGAGGGACACTGTAATTGATAGAGCCATCAACGAGTAAAACCACCATGATGGGATGTCACTGTATTTCTTCATCATCTTAGTGTGGATGTCAAGCTTCTCCTTCTGTGATGATGTGAAACGTTGGTAGATTTCCCTGCACATTGGCGGCCCTGCCCCATTTCAGAAAAAACGAATCTTAGAATCATGCATTTTAGCTCAGAAGGCACGAAATAAAATATTTTTCTCATGTATTAATCAGAATGAGTTCTATTTCTCAAAGTCTTTGGAGTGTTGAGAGGCCATACTTTCCGTAGAAGAGCCCGACATGTGTGATGGTGGATGCAATGGTGGCGAAGAGGAACCCATAAACGAGTGCAAAGAATATGCTGAGATTGATTTTGCCATTTTTATCATATGTGTCCTTGTCAAGCTGAAACTGACTATTCACAATTGATGGGACGTTGTACTCTGTGCCATTTGACATGAACAAGTGCACGGAGAAGATGGGGAATGTCTTGGCGTTGTAAAGATTAAACCCCCAGTATGCTATAGGCACAATTATGTAGAGAAAGAACACGTAGCCGAAGAAGATATTGACGGTGGCGAAGAAGGGTGAGATAAGTGGACTGTAGAGGTAGGAGGAGACGGTCGACCAATCGAGTGTGAAGACGCCAAGACCAAGGCCTCGCATACCTGATCCCAGTTGTTGTGCCGTCACGGACTTAGAGAAGACCCAACACACCCATGAGATGGAGGTCAACTTTGGGAAGAGGTAGCCTGGCACGGCGTACCATGCAAAGCTGCACACGAGCACCACCACGAAGAACTTGGAACGCGAGATCTGGCTTGAGGCTTTGGCAGATCTGTCCTTCTCGTGCAATGCCCTGGTTCAACATTAAGGACACATGATCAGTGTTATTGTTAGTGACAAATTCTACATCAATGGCTAATTAAAATGTAATGTCATGAAACTATATCATGTTCTTCAATTGGATTGGTGTACATAGATCAATTATATTTCATCTCGGCGTTAGCACTTTATAGTGAAAATATGCAGTCATGCATCCAAACTTAATAAAAAAAATCAATTGATTCACAAGGTTGGTTATGTAAATAAAAGTGATTCATTAGTAACCATTGATGGTCCTCCGTCAAACGCCAATTAGAGTAATGACTGCCCTGAATTGATATGCTCAGGCTAACCTAAGAAAGTTTTTGTGGAATTGGGTAAATTTGGATACGAAACTTGGAATTTCTACCTCCCATTGTACTGCTTCTGCAATCGACTGTCTCTGGTCAGCTAGCAGATGATTCTGTATCCCTTCGCATCATTACAACGTTACCTAGATGATCACCTTGTTGTTTACACTCAACAAAATGGCCGAGAAGCACTAAAATCAATAGGAATTTGCATAAGTTGGCACAAACGCACACCTTCTTATTTGTTGTCAGTACGTAGGAGTAAGCAAAATCCAAATTTGAGACTCTCACATATAGACAGGCCGCGGGAAGTTTTTTAGAACAAAGGACCACGCGAAGCCTGGAACGCAAGCATGTGCAAGTGTAAGACTGCAAGGGACTGTTGCGCCTTTTCAAGGGTCCAATGAAAATTGCAAACCACAACGGGGTGGGCGTCCTCCCCTTGTCTCTCGGCGTTCATTTCGCATTAAGATTCGTGTATCAATGTTTTAAAATCCGTACTTCAGTGTTGTATTTGGCTCACGAATCACGGAACGAACTGAACCATTGGATAAGGGAAGTGTGCCCACCTCATTGTGGAAAATACAAGTTGGGGTCTAGTCGGCCCTAGGCGGCCCTTCAAGGGTTTAGAAGGGTTGGGTCTGGCTGCCCCACCCCAACAACGTCGTTCCGCCCGAGGTTAGCCATGCCGACGTAGAACGTATAAGCGAGGCCGTAGCGCCACACCATTTGGTTGTGAGCCAGACTAGGTCAGCCCTATCACCACGACCGAGCGTACCATTGGGGTCGCGCACCGTCGCTTGCGCCCTGTTCGTCTGATCGTTTCGGTGGTCGATTAGCTGGACGATGCTATTTTTTGTTGTTTTGTTGTGAGAGAAAAACACTGTTTCGGTGACTGATAAGTCGGCTGATATGTCAGGCGAGGGTTGACCCCTGTGCCGACCCTGAGCATACCCATCAGGGCTGCATCACTATCTCTATGGAATGCAACTGTTGTGGGGAAGAAATGAGTTTGGGTTAAGGAAGAATAGCTTATATATTTAGTAAATTAGCGGGCTTAATGGACTTGTCGGTCAATATTTGAATATGCTTATATAGATAGAGCACGATTCCATCTTAGGGTTATGAATATAAATATATCATTAACCACATTCATTGTCTATTATATATGACCTAACTTACAAGTTAGCTTCTGCAAAACACACGTTAGTCATACTAATGTTTGCGTGCGTTGTGAGCGTCTATATTATACTGTGTGATTTTTTTTAGATATGTTTATCCCAGCCATTCACATCGCGCCAGTGGTTGGCTACGTCGACGTGGTGCCAAGGACCGGCCAGGGTCGTATTCCAGGAGAAACCAAGCAAGTTTGTCAATAACCAGCGGAAAAACGCCCGCCCATCCGGGTAATCGTTGTCCTAGAGCATCCCTGTCGTCCTGGACTTAACTATGCAATCCAGCGAGGATGACGGGCACGCCACATTAATATTTGGTTTCCTCCGCCACAGTCTCGTCATGGAGACTTTGATCGTTGGCGGATGCAGCGAATGTTGCTTTCACAGGCTAGCGGCACTCCGCGGATTGGTTTCACGAGAAAATGACGGCCCATTTCGTACTAAGAAAAACCTCTTCTTTACGACGATCCAGAGATTCAGAGAAAATAAACAACGAATGGGAGTAATGACACCATATAAAGCGGGGCCGCCAGTGTGATGCCAGCGCAATCATGGGCAGTCGCTTTGGAATCTCTCGTGTTCTGATGAAAGGGATGCTGATTTTTCAGTCTAATCAGTGAAATGTGGTGGTGCGACTGCTGACTGCGAGCCTGCGACCTGCGATAGAGGGCTAGAGGCTGGCAAGATTCAGATTACCGGCGACAAACTGAATTCCGTCATGGTTAGGTCAGCTACAGCCTACGTACAGTTGGAGCTTAATTGAGAAGAAAATTACTGTATATATGGTTTAGCATAAGATGACTTGTGCAGCTAAATTAAAATTGCAGACTTTGCAGTGGAGGTCTTTATCTACCAAGCAACTTTCTTATCCGACTCCATTGCAAAATGCAATGTATAACACGAAAGCCGCTCCACTTATTTCTCTCTGCGCTCGTCAAAAGATCTTGGAAACACAATGGCGACGAGAGCAAAATCTTGCCCCATTGGCCCACCCGCACCAGCTTTGAATCATGTGCTTGATACTAGGGTTTGATTAGAAAAATCATCCTATTCTTTCAAACTTATCAGCCGTAAACTATTAATGTTGGTGACTTTGTTTCCACGAAAATGGCAATTCATATTCTACCTCCAGTCAAACAAATATGACGCTTCCGACATCATAAATGATTTAATTTTGCCAGCTTGGTTTGTCTATATTTATATTTAAAGAATGTTCGGTTTTCGCTTAACAGGGCTCGTTTGGCTATGGTTAATTGACGCTAGGATTCATTCTGGCTGAGGAAAGCTTATATAAATTCAGTAACAATTCTGCCGGGAATTCTTCCTGCGTGTCATTCCTAATAAAGCGAACGGGTCTTACCTAATTTGTTTGCGAGAAAGGGTTTAAAGATGGGACTATTATGTTCTTGCCCCTACTTTGATGTCCAATTGTGATTTTACTCCTGCTTTTCTCATCGTTGTGATTTTACTCCTGCTTTTTTAAAACGAAGCCTAAGTTTACCCCTACTCCGTTAACATCAGGTAATAACGGTGTCAAATGGGCTGAGCAAGGACAAGTTTTTCCATACGAAATTACCCCTACTTATCTTAATGTATTGTGAATCTACCCCTCTTTTGACATATATATATTTAGACACATCATTTGAACCAATATTTAGACACGTCATTTTAAGAAAGTGGGGATAAAATTACAATTAGGGTTCAAAATAAGGGCATAAACGCAATAGTATTTCGGATGCAGGTAACGGTGTTAGCCGTTAGGAATAGGGGTAAACGGAGCCTTTGTTTTTGAAAAGGAGGGGTAAAAATACAAAGTGAAAGAAAGTGAGGGTAAAATTATAATTAGGATTCAAAACAAGAGCAGAAACGCAATAGCCCCACTTGAAAGATCACTGAAACAGCACCCTACCGCCTCCGTCCCTAAAAAGAGTCATTCTCGGTTCCAATAAGTCAATAGAATTTAAATTTAACCAAATATATATTTAACAAAATAATAATATTCATTATATATAATTAAAATCATAGATAGATCGTTAAATATACTTTTATAATAAACTTATGTAAAGATATAAATGATGTGCACATTTTCTATTAGCCTAGTTAAAGTTAAAAAAGGTTTAACAAGCACGATTCTAATAGTGACTCTTTTTAGGGAGGGAGGGAGTAGTTTTTTTTTGTTCTACAACAAGTTTAGTTAGTTTAGAGCGTCTCCAACGGGCTAGGCATCCCGCTATGCATACCCAAAATGCCTAGTGTATAGGAAAAAATATCCTCCAATAGAGTAGGCAAAAGAAGACCTATTTTGCGTTGAAGGTGAGTGAGGACTAATATTTACATTTCTCTCTCTCCTCGACCCAAATCCGTGCCGCCAATAATGATGGGTCTGCTGGAGACCGTGTAGGAGGTGCCAGGGTGGGCAGCCCGCGGACGACAACAGATAGCCACCGTCACGGCGGAGTGGACCCGCGACATGGAGCCGCCGGCGCGCCCATCCCGGACGTCGGCGCGGACGTTGACACGGCGGGGCGGGTGACGACCGCGCAGCCATCCGGGACGGCATCGCGGCGGGGGCGCGGGCCTGTGAAGGGGAGCCGCCGCCGCGGACGTTGGCGCAGGGGACGTCAGCGCGGTGGGGCGGGCCCGCGATAGGGAGCTGCCGACACGGCCGGCTCGGTGCGGCAGGGAGGGGGGAAGGGAGGCTGGGGGGGGGGGGGGGGCTGCCTTGTTCTCCTTTTGGGTTCCTTATTAAAGAAGTTAAGATTTTGGTGTCTTCTATGTTGATATCTAAACCGTGAAATAGGTGTAGTGTTTGGGTTTTTGTTGTTGAAGATAGTTTTACTCATAGTTGTTTTCAGTGCTCTATCTGCTTTAGCGTCCCTAACGGCAAACCAGTAAAAAAAAGAGAAGAGAAGAAAAAAAAAAGATTTGCAAATATAATACTAGTAGATGCTCCCTGCAAAGATGCTGACGCACACGAGCTGCCACCTGCCAAGCGTGCAGTGTAGGACTGAGAAACCAAACGACTAACCAACAAGGTGAAGCGCTGTGTAAAAATTTCAAGATGCCAAAGAACGCGATGGTCTCGCCGGCTTCCGAAAATCCAACGACAAACTTTAATTCGAATCCAACCAAACTGAAGAACGTGGTAGCAGACAAATTCAAAAGGCCAAAGGCAATGACAGAGAAAGGTAGCATGCACGGCACCGCTATTGTGGTTTCACTGACGCAAAAATAGCGGATGTAGGAGTAAAAACTTGTGCTCACCGGAAGAGGGAGACCTGGACGAGCGTGCTCGGCCACCACATGTGCGCCGGTTCCACCACATATTTGCGCATCAGCCCTGCCCATCCGTACCCGAGCACCTTGAGCAAGAGCGTGAAATTCCACCACGTCAGTGTCATCACTTTGTTTAGCTAGTAGCTCACTATGATTGGGTAATTGTGATCTTGCATATGCTAGCTTGGTTGGCAGCAAACCTGCGTGCTGATGACGAGAAGCCAGGCGGTGAAGGAGATTTGGCGTTGGTAGAAGGCACGGATGGCGTTGGTACGGCTTGTGAGGCGCGTCAGGCATATATTGATGCTCTGAGCACGGCGTTACCGCGATAGTATGTTTAGACCGGGGCAAAATACCCGTTACTAATAGTGATGTCCCCTTACATTTTTTTTTAATGAAACTGGAGGGGTTTGCACCCCTACAGCACTTGAATGCGTAAATAAAAGGAACAAAGGAGGTTCATATAGGGATACAACGACACACCTAGAGAAAATTTGAAAAAGGAAAAGGAAACCAACATGCCCAAAACTCAGAACTCCCTTACATTCGAAGAGCATGGTTTGGAGGGTATGATCTTGTAATGAGTAAATTTGTATGATTTCAGGATCTAGCATTCTTTTGCATTGCCAAAATGATAAACCTATTGCACAATATTTTTTCTCAATTGTTTAGAACTTTCCTTCTGTGAAATCGACTACTAAGTACATGAGAATAAGACCCCTTTACACATAAGAGAAGTTACATTATACACCACAAATCTATGGCATCAACATAACTGGAACAGATCATTGCTAAACTTGCAGCAACATATTGAGACATTAAACTCCAGGTTTAGAAGACTGGACAGATGTCATCACCCAAGTCCACCCCTTTAGCAGTAGGACATGAGGCAAGAGTGCAGTGCTCTCCTGCAGTACCCCACCAGTCGATACTCTTGTTTTGCATGGTTAGCGAAAAGTACAGCACTACCCCCATAAATGCAACTCCAGCATCAAGCCCAGCAGAGAGAACGTAGTTGTACCGTGTCCACCACCTCTTCCTGTACCGAAACACGAAGAAATTGAAGATGGTGCCAACAAGTATCCATGAGTTATAGTTCACAGCCGTTGCGGGGGGCATGGCAGCTGTTGCACCAAAAAGCACAGGAAGATTGATCAATGGTATCCACTTCTGGTTGGGGAACATTCTATGGAAAGCGTATACGATAACCGGGCCTGCTAGGCCAATGAGGAAGAACCAGTTGAGGGCCCCATAGTTCCCTTCTGGGCCAAAGATTTTCATTGGACCGACAAGGCCCCAGATGACTGATGCGCTGAAGAATACGCGATCACTAGGACATGTCCAAGGACTGTCTGGTGGGAGAGAATCCGAGCAAATGTTGTCGATGGAGCTGAGCAGCCACCATGCCGTCCCAATGTTGACCGTGCCAGCCACAATGGTACCAACAAACTATGTAAATACAGTAAGTGAAGATTAGTATCTTTTGTTTGTTTTATGCAAGTCAACAATCTATTTACAGGAACATATATTAGTGGTCTTTATTTATTACCTGAACAAGGAACATGGACTTCGGAGGAATCTTCATATAGTGGCCAAGTTTGAAGTCCGAGAGGAAGGCAATTGCCTGTTGCATACTCATGTAGCCATAGACTTTAAAGCAGACAACGGCTATAGGATAGCCTGGCATAATTAGACCCATAGCATACTCAGTGATCACATTCAGGCCAGGCGACTGCAGAAAGCATTTTGGAGGAACTATCAACCTTTTTGTCCATAGATTATCACCATGCATGACAAATACCTCAAACATATGTACTTTTTGTTTTATTTTCTTATAAGAACATTAAACATGCAAACATGTTGCTTGCCTGGTTGGTTGTCGCAGTGATGATGCTGATGGGAAGTGTGAAGATGAATGCCATACCACAGGCGAAAATGAGGCCCCACCACGGGAGTTGTACCTCGCGCTTTAGGACAGTACATAGGAGGAGCGACACTATAAATGACAACCCCATCAACGAGTAAAACCACCATGCTGGGATTTCACTATACTTGTTCATCAGCTTCGTGTGGATGTCAGGCTTCTCTTTCCGCGATGATTTGAATCGTTGGTAGATTTCCCTACACATTGGCATACCCAATTTCAAACAAAGAAACTTATTAGAATCGTGCATTTTGGTTCACACACCACATGTAATTAATGTCCTTTTTATCTTGGACTGAATGTAGTCAAAACATGTGTATAGAGTATTTATCTCATTTATTATGTGGAGATGCCATACTTTCCATAAAAGAGCCAGACATGAGTGATGGTTGCCGCAATGGTGGCGAAGCTAAACCCATAACTGAGTGCAAAGAATACGCTGAGGTTGATTTTGCCATTCTCACGATAAGCGTCCCTGTCAAGCTGAAACTGATTGTTCACAATTGATCGGACGTGGTAGTTGGTGCCATTTGACATGAACAGGTGTGAGGAGAAGATGGGGAATGTCTTGGCGTTGTATAGGTCAAACCCCCAATATGCTATAGGCATGATCACATAGAGAAAGAAAGCATAGCCAAAAAAGATGTTGACGGTAGCAAAGAAGGGTGAGATGAGGGGACTAAAGAGGAAGGAGGAGACGGTGGACCAGTCGAGCGTGAAGGCACCAAGACCAAGGCCGGTCATGCCAGACCCCAATTGTTGCGCCATCACGGATTTGGAGAAGATCCAGCACACCCAGGAGATGGACGTTATCGTCGGGAAGAGGTAGCCCGGCACAGCGTACCAAGCGAAGCTGCACGCGAGCACCACCACGAAGAACTTGGAACGAGAGATCTGGCGCGAGGCTTTGGCGGATTCGTCCTTCTCGTGCAATGCCCTGATCCAACATATTGATGACACATGATCAGTGCTATTGTTAAGGACATTTTAAAATGCAATGTCATGAAATGATAGAGGACAGTCCCCATCAGTTTTCCATTTTCTTTAATAAATCAGATTGGTGTGCAAAAAATAATTATTTTTCATCTCAATGCAAGCAATTTACAATGAAAAGATGCAGCTATTCATAATTCAGCGAGATTTCAACACTGATCCCAAGGATGGTTATGCAGACAAAAATGGTTCATGAGTAAAACCATTGACAGTCCTGTTTCAAATCCCAAATAGATTAATATGTTGTCCTAACTTATAGGCCGTTATTTTCTATAGAAGAATTGGTAAAATGTTGATGCAATATAAAACCATGCTTACAGTACTCTCCCCGTCCAAGAAGATGCAGCTCTCACTTTTCTATGGATCAATCTATCTTAAGTTTCACCATATATATATATAGTAAATATATGCTATGCGTACGTAATAAGTATCGTTAAATTGATTGATCATAAAATATTAACATTATTTTTATAAATCTAGCTACATTAAAAAATGACTCCATCTAAACATAGCAGTAGATTATCTTTGGGTTAAAGGTATTAGTACACTTCAATACGATTTCGGATCCCCTGGCAACAACATAATGTAACCTAGATGATCACCCCATATTCACACAATTTTATCAGCCAAATGTCAGAGCAGTTCTAAGACCGACAGGAATTTTGTTTAGTAGCTATACAAACCCACACCACAACACTTGTTTTTTAGTATTTCTTGTCGGTGTGTATGCATGTAAACAAAATCCAAGTTCGAGCCCATCACATATGGGCAGGAACGCAGGCCTGCACTGCAAGCATGTGCAAGTGCTTGGCACCGGTGCACCTTTTCATGGCCACTTGGACCTGGACCACACACGAGCTGTCGACTTCTGAAATCCAATCCACCCACTTGCCGACTCGCACACAGTTTCTTTTCAGACACCCACGGTCTCCTCCCCCTTGACTCTCCTCTCGGACCTCGGTCAGAACTTGCAGCCCTGCGCGCGTTCACATAGCGCGGGCATCCGCCAGCAGCGGTACAGGGTCGTATTCGCGCAGAAACCAAGCGAGTTTTGTCAAGAACTGGCAGAAAAACGAGGCAGAACGGACGCCCATGCATCCGGGCAATCGCTGTCCCCGTGGACTTGGACTCCATGGAATGAAATCGAGCGAGGGAACGCATGGCGCATGAAGGCAGAAGGCTGCTTTGGCCTCCTCCACTGCGCGCGGGCGGCCTTGTCATACAGAATTACTGAATTAGAGACTCTGATCATTTGGTCTAGCATGCATGCATCTAGATTATGGCCTTATGGGGAGATAAGCTAGCAGGCTCCATTTTGGTGGGTGGGGACACGTGTTCACAAGCCTTCTTTCCAGTCTCTGAACAATGTAAAATAGTTGGGATTCTTTGGTCTGTCAGCACTTCTGCAGCCAATCCATAACCCATCACTGATCCGGTATGTGGCTTGGGCTGAACTCCCATGTTGTGGTGGGGTACTACCGACCATAGCAAGTGTTCTGATCTAATCCTACTTGGGCGTTGAGAGGACCAAAAGAGACCGTCTAACTGAAATGGCTCTACGAGCCCGTATGCAATCATGCTCTTAAGATTCTTCATCTTCAAAAGTTCATTTATTTAACTACGCTTTTGTCTTGTTAACGATTTAATGTCATCGGCCAGTCAGATATAAATTCTCTGTTCTGGGACCAACTTTGGTGGCAAGTGCTTACATACTATGTTTCCAAGAAACAGCAACAACGCTTTTGTCTTGTTACCGATTTATAATGTCATCGACCAGTCAGATTAAATTCTCTGTTCTAGACCAACATTGGTGGCAACGCTGCTTAGTGCTTAGTAGTTACAGTAGTACAGGAGTATGTTTCCAAGAAACAGCAACATGTTGGGACTCCCTCCGTCTAAAAAAAATACAATTCTACAACAATATCATGTTTTAAGTATATCATAGTTGCAAAAAAACTATAGATAAAAATATAAAAAATTATAATATTAAATAAATATATTTATATTAATCACAAAATATATTTTTATATTAAATTTGGAGACATAAATATGAATACTGTTTGTTAGAAACCTATAGACTATTCGCTTAACTTATCAAGCTAATTTATGAGTCATGGTATAGTGTTTTTCTCACCCAACAAAATAACAAAAGACAATAAAGTCAGCTTTTCAGCTATAGAAACCATGAGTTCAAACTGGCTCTGATCAAACCTAAAACATTGTAAATGGCACACATAACATAGTTGCATCCAAAAGGGACACTGGTAGTACTTCACTTTCTGATTCTTAACTTCAGCTTGCTTTTCTTTTTTTTTTTACTAGAGTGATTCTGGTGAAACAAGATGGGGGCAGCAAATGGGAATTGATTGTGTAGTGATTCCGTGAGAATTGAATAAGAAGCAAGGTTGCGTCCTATAATTCTCTTCTTTCTTCTACAGAAACATGTGCTATGGCACGTTAAAAAGATGTGCCCATACGAAGGTGCTGGCACCCAATGAAGCAGAAAAAGCAAACTGACTCTTAAATGACTGGATGTAGTACTCCCTCCATTCTACTAAATATAATACATTTTAATTTTTTTTGAAAGTCAAAACATCTTAAATTTAACAAAAAATTATATAGAAATTTATAAAGATTTATGATATCAAATATAATATGCTTTAGCTCTCCATAATATTATATTATCATATTTATAAAGATTTATAGTAGAAATTCATAAAGATTTATGATATCAAATAGATATACATCATAAATACTATTATATTATGATATAAGTTTGGTCAAATATGGTATGCTTTAGCTCTATATAATTTTTATAATATCTTATAACTTGAGTATATTAACTAAAGAATGCTAACCACGCAGGAAAGGGTTAACGATCGCTGACACAACACCTAATATTTTTTTTTGGATCATATCACAAGTTTTGTCAGTTTACTACTATGCGCCAATAGTACGTCCGGAGAAAAAATATTTACAGTTTAGTATAAACTACAGTAGTACTAGATGTTCTATGCAAAGCTACAGACGCGCACGAGCTGCCATGCGTGTGCAGCTGTATGTAGGAGACGCCAAAAGACCAACTAGAGTCCAGAGGTGAAGAACTTTACTGTAATAAAATTTGAAGCCGCCAAGAATGCGTTGCCCTCGCCGGCGTCCGAAAATCCAACCACAAAAGGCAACCAAAATCGAACCAAACTGAAGAACGCGGTAGCAGAAAATCCCAAAAACCGGAATCCCAGAACAGAGAGAAAGGTAGCACAGCACCAGCTTACTGATTTTACTTGAAGTAAAAAGAGTGGAGATAAGGGTTAAAACTGGTGTGTGCTCACTGGAAGAGGGAGACCTGGACGAGCGTTCCCGGCCACCACATGTGCGCCGGCTGCACCACGTACTTGCGCATCAGCCCTGCCCACCCGTACCCGAGCACCTTTGGATTGAAGCCAGCCATCGAAGCGAGAGCGAGAAATGTCAGCTGATACTACTGTAGTAGTAAGGTGAGAGCTACTAGTATAGCCGTGTGTAGCAGCAAACCTGCGTGGTGATGACGAGGAGCCAGGCGGTGAAGAAGGAGATGTGACGGCCGTAGAAGGCGCGGATGATGTTGATGATGCCGACAGCGTAGGCGCTCCCTCCACCGAAGGCGAAGCCGGCGTTGGCGAAGATGGAGATGAGCACGTGCTCCTTGATGTTGAAGGGCCCCGGGTTGAGGCTCCACTCGCCGCCGCCCAGGAGCGCCGGCGCGCGGAACCTGGTGCGCGGCAGCACGCGGGCCATGAAGTGGCCCACGGGCAGCGACGCCACCTGCACCGTGATCCCCGTCACGACCAGCGGCTCCGTGCGGTAGGAGAAGAACTGGTTGAGGAAGCTCATGAGCGCGCACGACAGCAGCCCGATGCTCCACATCCGGAACGTCCACACCGGCAGCGACGGGTCGTCCGTCGTCGGCACCGTCAGCCGCACCTGCTCCACCGGCGACTCGTCGTCGTCGTCGTCGAGGACGCCCTCCTCCTTGCCGGCGCCGACGGCCTCGGCCTCGGCCAGACCGCGGTCGTCCGTGCCGATCTCGCCCATTGTTGGTGGTGGTGGGCGGATTGAATAAAGCCAAGCTGTATGTACTCGCGGCGCCTACGCGTGCGTTGCTTTGGGGCGAGCAAAGAGAGGCGCACTCTGAGCACGCACGCGCGTCTCGAGCGTATATATGGAGAGGCTTTGATCACGTCAATGGTGACTTTAATGCTAAATTTAATTTCATCGACTGGCACTGGTACAGGCGTAATGCATGGGGCCTATTCCCTCCTTTCCAAAAAAATATATAATTCTAATTTTATTCCCTCCTTTCTAAAAAAAATATATATAATTCTAATTTTAAATCTGGACAAACGTATATCCAGATTCAAAGATAGATTTACACTTTTTTAAGACAGAGTGAGTATGCTATCTGGCCGTCATTTATGATGGCAAAAATAAGGTACTCCTACCTTATCAATTGAATGCGAAATCCATGGAATCTAGACACTGTTTGAATCTTTGGTTGTCAATGTTTGAATTTTTTCAATGTGAATGCACAGTGCGCCAGCGAGCATAATTGCCACTAGATCACGAGACGTGACGACGCAGTTGTTCGACACGCTCACGCGAGTGCAGGCTAGATGCTGGATAGTCGTATGACCGCACCGCACCTTTTACCTAGCTATACAAAATCTCACTTCTTTATATACTACATTTTATTATACTCCCTTCATTTTAAATTATAATTCGTTTGACTTTTTTTATTCAAGTATAGTCACTCATCTTATTTAAAAAAAATTATGAAAACATAGTCAAATTTAAATTATTCTTGTAGACCATTTATTAAATAAACAAGTCATAACAAAAGAAGTGTTTTATACAAATTTTTTAATAAGACAAGCGGTTAAATTTGATGTTAAAAAAGTTAAACGAACTATAATTTAGAACAGAGAAAGTACTATATTTGTCTTATCAACGTATTACTGAGCATGTTCGGCTAGTAGAAAAAATCGAATGATTCAATAGTGTTACGTAAAAGAGAATAATTTAATTAAATATTGGTCTGTGTTGACACAAAAAAGCGTAAGGATATGCGAACACCTCGGGTTATTACCCGAATTCGATATACAAAGGTGTGACAGTCAATTTGACCAGTTAATCGACAAAGACGATAACTAAAACAAAATCTGAACAAGACAACGACGATACGCTCGGATGCCAAGACTCAGACTTGTTTCAGGATAACTAGAGCAGAGCTGAACGAGACAACAGCGATGCGTCCGGATGTCAAGGCTCAGGTTACTCCCACGCGGAACTTGCAAGGGTTTGACGGAGATCAGGGTGATGCAGCTCGTCGAAGCTTGAAGAACTCGTAGATAAACTAAGACTAATGCGATAAAAGATAAATTACAGTAAAAGTATAAGAGTAATAGATTTGTTTTGATGTATTGATATATTCTCGCATGGAGAGTTGTACAGAAACACGACTCGTACCTTTTCTAAACAAAACTCTATTTTAAGGAAATAACTGACCCGCGCAGGAGTCGAACCTAGATAACAATAATATTTTCCTAAACAGACATCTTTATTTTTAAGGAAAACAAACGACTCGTGCAAGAGTCGAACTCAACCTTCTATAACAATACTGGTATGAGATCACCAGTTTCCTTATGTCTTCTCTTCGATGAAACCTTTCATCGACAGACTCTTTAATCCGCAACTTCCATTTATAGCTATCGGCAATCTTCTGCCGACAATCAGTCGCTATGTCATCCTGTGCTCATAGGCACCCCATGCTCATCGGCATCGGCAACACTTCTCAATCGGCAACCTTGTACCTCTGGTACCTTGTCTTCACCAATTAATTCTTATTGGCAAGAGTCATCCAACTCCCATCGGCAACATCCTTATTGACTTATCGGCAAAAAACGTCCAGCTTCCATCGGCAATAAACTTAACCTTTTCGCAGCATCTACCCTCATCGGCAACATTAACTGACAACTTCCCGATGCCGATGGAAAACGGCTACCGATCAATGCAGGTCTTAGCTCATTTGACACGTGCCGAAAAACGGTGTCAACACATGCCCTCCAATTTCGGAGTGTAGAATATTTTACGCGTCGAAATTCTCTCTACTATAACTGTTCCCTCCAAGACGACTGCACGACTTTCTCGATTACCGGCGCAAAACCGCAATTTATTAACAAAATTCCGCGACTGCAGCATGAACATTTATAAATCCAATCATATCTCCTCGATTGCCGCACATACCTATTGCATACCCTTCCACATTCCTGCTTAGTACGAAGAAAATTCCAAAATACCCCTGACCAGGCTTATAAAAATTACCATCATCCAATCTACTCTTTACCCTGAGCCTACTTTCACTTTCACCTGCCCTCGTCTTCAACCTCGGCGGCGGCTCCAGCGGCGACTCCGAAGAACAGTCCCGTGAAGGATTCCCCAGCTCCAATGGCGATCCAGTTCGACGTCCCCAAGGTAAATTTGTCCTCTCCTCACCTCATCTTCTGCAAGTTCCTTTTCCGTATCAATTTTATAATCTCTTTCCCCCTTTCTTTCTTTGATTTTTTCCGAAACCTAGGAAGTGTACAACAAGGTAGTAATCCCAATTGAGCAATCCAGTTTCAACTGCCTAGGTCCAATGGGCAATCCTGACCCCATCAATCTGATTAACGCGGAGACCAACCGCATCCCTTTTAAATCTGAGTGCTTTAGCCTAGGGTTATGGAAAGATGTCTTCTGTTCATGGCCTAGATCCACCAAGGGATGGAAAAACTGGTACCTCAGAGTAATCAGAACACAGCAAGTTTACTGGTCAGAGTGCAACCTGGACCAGTGCATCAGGCTCTCCATTGCCGATATGGAGAAGAATGAAAACATGATGATGGCGGCCTCTTACTTCTGGTCTGATACCATAAACTCCTTTTTATTTAGACATGGACCTGCCACCCCCACCCTTGCCGATGTGCATATGCTTACCGGCCTAGATGTCTCCTCTGCCGATACTCCTGCCCTATTCAATAGGAAGGCTGAGTATAAGGTGAACACACGTAATATCGGCGGCTGGACTGGTTACATCCTGGAATACCAAAAGACTGGATCGGTAGGTTAGAGGGAGCACGCCACCTTCTTGAACATGTGGCTAGAAAATTTTATCTTCTGTGGCAAAACTGTCGGATCTACCACAATGTACCTCCCGGCAGCAGAACTCCTAGCCGATGGAACAAGACTCCCTCTCGGCCGATACCTCCTTGGATCGGTGTACCGTCT
The DNA here is from genome assembly GCA_022036555.1 of Microstegium vimineum. Classification (NCBI taxonomy): domain Eukaryota; kingdom Viridiplantae; phylum Streptophyta; class Magnoliopsida; order Poales; family Poaceae; genus Microstegium; species Microstegium vimineum. The sequence goes on from CM039121.1 coordinate 194,266, forward strand.
CCTACATCAAGTGTCCAAGAAACTTCTGTTGGGTGAGTCCATCGGCAATCTTGCGGGTCCTTGGTGGTTCGTAAATATGTGGTTGAATGCACACATGTACAAGGTCCTCCAATTTGACTTATTCACTCAGCAATTTCTGAGGGATATATCGGAAAACTATGTATTTGGTGATGATGAATCGGCAACTCGTTCCCCACTCAATTTCGGGGAGGCCATCATAGTGCTGCCAGGAACCGATGCAAATACAGACCAGTTCGGCAGATTCTTTCAAAAGCTTTATAACGGAATCTCTGCTTCAGAACGACTTTGGTGGCTTTACATTGACGAAGATAACTGATTCCCTCTGCTGTTTAATCTTACCGATGGGAATGTGCCTCAGAATGAAGTTATCATGAAGGCCAGCATGTTCCCCGAACTATTCCAGTTAACATTTTCGGAACTGGGAAGAATGCTCCTCCATCCTTTGAGTTATATTACCCATCGGTAGCAACGAGACAACTGGCATTCGGTCAATTACCGATCCAGCTCTGCTATGCCAAGGTGATAAAAGCAAAACAAATCATCTCCAGCGTCATGGACTGGAACAAGGTCGTCAATCTCCCTCCTGATGCCGATACATCAGACATTGACTTATCCTCCTGGGCACCAACATCTTTCATCACAGAGGAATACAAATTTTGGTGGCAAGAATGCAGAAGCCAACTGTTCGCCAAGTCATCACACCACCATCGGCATTTGATTAACGTTGATTACGTCATTCCCGATGATGCGGTAAGTTTTTATCCTAATGTATTATTATTTACTTCCATCATCGGCATCGGCATCTGACCCTTCTTTACCTAACAGGCTGACGATCCAATCCCCAAAATAAGCAAGAGTGGCAAGCCCTTCCGCCTTCAAGTGATGAGCCCTGTGTCGATTATCGGCAACAATGCTCCTACATTGGCTGCCTTCACTCCTCAGAAGACACCTAAGGTCACTCTGAAGCCAAGGTCAACGCCTGCAACGACCAGTGCTACTCCATCGGCTGCTGCTGCCATCTTGGCGCGAGCTTTCGCAGTAAGTTTCACTTTTATTTATATTGATCACAAACTGCTCATCGACAACATTTATTCCATGTAACTCGAACCAAACATTTTTCCAGGCAGCGAGGTCATCGGCAGCTGCTCCAGACGTACAAGCTTCTCCAACTCCTGCTGCCGATGCCCCCCAGGCTTCACAATCAAAACGGGCCGGTTCGCCAACTACTGCCCCGAGGAAGAAGAGACGTTTGAGGCTAGCCACTCCATCTACGTCACCAACCTCTACCGATGCACCAATGGCGGAACAACCATCGGCATCCGTCCCTGAGCAATCAGTGAACGAAACTCTTGATCAGGAGACGATACCACCGCCACAAGAATCAGCTGCAACAACATCGGCACCAGTACCATCACCTACACCGAATGAAAATCCTGACCAGGGAACGGCATCACCGCCACAGGAGCTAACCACAGCAGTAGAGACAGCATCGGCATCGACACCAACACCTGCACCTGACAACATCCCCGACCAGAGGAGGCATCACTGCCACAGGAGCTAGCCGCCGCAGCAGAAACAGTGCCAACAACAGCACCTACCACACCAACCACTCCTCCTACGGAAGCGTGTTCATCGGCAACCGCTGCCGATCTCCAAGATGAAGCCGCACCAACTGCCTTTCCAAGTCCCAGACAAGAGATCCGTTTCAAAATGGTAAGCCGATTATCTAAAAACTTGCAGTACAAATTTATGATCGGCAAATTTTAACTTTCTCCTTTTCAGGCCCAAGACTCTCCCGATAGCTTGTTTTCTTTCGGCGTCAACATCCCTGAAGACGAAGACCAAGAAGGTTCTACTGCAGCAAACAGCTTGTTTTCCTTCGCCGTCAACCTTCCCGATGAAGACGAAGACGAAGAAAGCTCCGCTCCAGCTTTATCGGCAGATGTCAAGTTCAAGCTTGAAACGTTGTTATCTTTACTACAACAAGACACCTCCTATCTTGTCCAAGACTCCACTGCAGCAAAGATAGCCTTCAAAGACATCCAAGGCCACCTATCTGCCGATACAGAAGAAATTCTCTTCCAAGCAGCATTCCTCGAGAGCCGACAACTCCAATACCAACGAGTCTCGCGCCGCATTGCCGATAGGAACGCTCAGTCAAAGCTTGAAGAGGAAATGCTCAAATTCAAGCAAGTTGCCGATGAGAAGCACAAAGGCATCGGCCATTTAGAAGCTTCTGGCGCCAATCTTGAGCAATAGATCGTTCAGCTATCGGCAAGAAGGGAAGAGCTGCTGACTGAATTGAAAAGGGTTGAAGAAGCTCTAAACACAGCCAACCAAAAGAAGGCTCAACTGCCCGATACCATCAAGGCCTTGCGACAAGAAAGAGATGCAAACGCTCGACAAACTATCGTGCTGAAGAAGAAGATCAAACCAATTGAGGGGTCTGCCGATGATGATGCCAGGAAGATGGAAGAAATAGAGCAAATTCGTCTGCATACGATATCAACTATTCAATCCTTGTTGTAATCATATCGACAAATCTAAGAGTAATACTTGATTTTGCTTTGTAATATAACGCTATCACGATTTTTACCGATGTTACATAACTTATTCTTTCATCGGCATTTGAACAAGTATTCTATGCGTCTACCCAAATACTAGGGTAATACTTCTTCAAGTATTTACCGTTGATTGCTCTGGAGAATGCAACTCCCTCGAGAGTTTCTAAAATATAAGCATTGCCAAGAGCAGACTGTTTTATCCGATAAGGACCTTCCCAATTAGGAGACCATTTTCCAAACTTAGAACTCTTAGTCCCAATCGGTAAAATCAACTTCCATACCAGATCACTATCGGCAAATTGCTTCACCTTCACCTTCACCTTCTTATCATACCATCTGGCAACTCTTTTCTTATTTTCTTCAATACTGATCAGAGCCCTCAACCGATGACTTGCTAAATCTTCTAACTCATCCTTCATAAGAATACCATAATCATCGGTTGTCAATTGATCTTGAAAAGATAATCGTTGAAAGGATCAAGATGCCCAAGAGGGGGGGTGAATTGGGCTCTTTTTAATTTCTAAACAAGAATTAAACCTATAAAGAGCCAATTAACCCCCTAGTGCCTACCGCTTGTGTGTCCTAGCTAGAAAGCGATAGCAAGTCAATAGAAAGCGAAAACTTCCTACACAATTCTAGTATGAATTGAAAGACAATTGCGGAAAGTAATGCGGTAATAAAGAGCTAGGGAAAAAGATGCTTGACACGGTGATGTTTTGCCGAGGTATCGAGGAGTCGACACTACCCCCTAGTCCTCGTTGGAGCACCTCGCAAGGTATAGCTCCCCCTCAATGCCGCGCAAGGGATGAGTGCTCTCTACGGGCTGATTCTTCGCCACTCCGGCTCGGTGAATCACCCACAACCGATTACAAACGTCGATGGAGAAGGGTCGCCGACAATCCTCCGGCGAACACCTTCCTCCGAGCACCACCGGACTTTCTAGGTGATGTCGATCACCAAGAGTAACAAGCCTCGATCTTCGCTTGACTCACTCAAGCTTCACAACTAGAGGATGCACACTTGAACTCTTGGATGAACTAGAGAGAGGATGGATGGATTCGCGAATCACTCTCTCTCTCTAGGGCTCTTGCTCTCTTCCCAACCTTCTCAACAAACTCAGCAACTCAAATGAGCAAAGGCCAGGTGGGAGAGAAGTGGGAGGGGCTATAAATAGACCCTCTGAAAACTGCCTCGGGCTAGCATTTTAAGTTGGCGACAGACGCTCTGTCGACTAGGCGACGGACGGTCCGTCGCACGCCCCAACGGCTAGTTCTGTTCATAGTTTGGGCAACGGACGCTCCGACGCCCTGCCCAACGGCTAGTTCTGACACACTGTTCCCAGCGATGGACGCTACGTCACTGGAGCGACGGACGCTCATCCCAAGCGTCCGACGCTGCACTCTGGCTCGGGCTGAAAACAGCCTCTCTGGAAGGTCGACGGACGCTCTTCCCAGCGTCCGACGCCTGGCCGACGGACAGCGTCCGACGGACCCTGAAAAACTTAGCCAGAAAACATCCCCACTGGAAGGTCGATGGACGCTGTGGACTCAACCACCCAGTGTCCGACGCCTTTGTCCGACACGACGGACAGCGTCCGGCGCCCACGTCAGGAGCGTCCGACGCCCAGAAAACAGTTTTAACAACTTCGTTTTTCGTCGCGATGAATATGGAAGTTGTTCTATGCTATCTTATGGTCACCATAGGCTTGCTTAGAGCTAAGGAAGTCAAGTGTGCACCACACCTAAGTCATGAAGTTTTCCTAAGTCAAGCTACTAGTCTCAACCCCTCTTAATAGTACGGTCAAAGATAAAAAGAGAAGCACTATCTATTTCTAAGTGCCCTTCATCTCCTTATGGCACTTAGCCTATCATTCTAGGGTCTTCATCATGTCTCCTTGAAATCCAAAACGATATCCATCTTGGGGGCTAAGTGATGACCATTAAAGCCCATTCTTGTTGATCACTATGGCTAAGCTACGCATAGCCTCTGCAAAACACACGTTAGCCATAATAATCTCTAATTGTCGTTAATCACCGAAACCAACTAGGGCCATGATTCTTCAATCTCCCCCTTTTTGGTGATTGACGACAATAGAACCTCATGACATTCTCAAAGGATGTATCGGAGTATAGCAGCGGAAGCTCAATTAACGTTTACGCATAGAGATATATCATGAAACATGAGACAACTCACAAGATATATTAGTGATAATCAAGAGTTTGTCACATGCAACCATATAAACATCAACCAACGTAAGCATCACATCACACATATAGACAAATGCATAAAAGTAGACATGATGAAAGAGTACTGGGAAATTAAGCATACAAAGATCCAAATCCCTCCCCCTATCTCTATACTCGACCCTCTCTCCCCCTTTGGCGTCTAGCACCAAAAACTAAGCGTCTGGGGCCGGAGAAGAAGGTGGTGGAGCTGCAGCCTTGCGATCGAGCATGATGAAGTCCTGAAGATCTGACTAGTCTGACTCATCATCTGCCTCGGCCTTTGCCGGTGTAGGTGCAGCTGGGGTGACCTCGGGAACTGCTGTCTCAACTAACTCCCCTTGAGGCTCAACTGGTGCCTCTGACGGTCCTGCCTCAGTAGTAGCGGGCCTGGGAACCCGACGAGTGAAAACTCGAGGCGAGGGGGACGGTGTCACGGCTAGAGCAACAAGTGACACTGCTGCTCAACCTCTGCGGGCTGAGTCTGAGCTAGAGAGGAAATTGCCACTGTAACTGCCTCATCCGCTAGTGATATATCATCTGTCTGAACTGCAGCTGGAGGAGTGGTAACGGTCTGCGCTGACTGCTCAGGAGCGATCTCCGACGAGGCAACTGAAGATAGGTGGGTGCCCGTCGCCGGAGGATCGACTGCAACTGCTGGAGCTGGTGAGACTAGCTGAGCTGCTCCTGGGGAGTCTTCTCCTGTGATCTCTAGGTAAGAAGCTGAGAGGTCTCGCGAGGCCTCTGCTATGGTAGTTCCCCGGGTAGGAGTGAATCCTGTCTAAAACTCTCCGGGTGAAGCTAACCAAGACGGCACCTGGGTCCTCGGAGACTGATACGCGGGATAGACTGGTGCCTGGAACGGAGGGGTAGCTGGTGCCTAACTCTCCTGTCCTCTAGAGGTAATGCTAGAGTCGGAACCACTACTACTGGAGGCTGCTGTGGAGGTGAGGTAAACTGTTGCTGCTGCGATACTCCGGGCAACTGAAATTGAGGAGTGGAAGTCTGCCCGGAGCTAGAAGCTAGAAGATGCTCAAGTAACAACGTCTGGGTCTTCTGGATCTCTGCCTGCTGCAGCTGATAAGCTAAGAACTGAGGAGTGGAAGTCTGCCCGGAGCTAGAAGCTAGAAGATGCTCAAGTAACAACGTCTGAGTCTGAGCCTGAGCTGCCAGCTGCTGCTCTGTAAGCCTCCGTAAGTCTGCAGCCTGTCGCCTCTGCTCCTCTGCCTGACGTGACTGCTCCTCTTGCATCCTCGACAGGATAGTAAGCAAAGTAGCCTCAGAGGTGCTGGAACCTAGAGCTGGAGCTGTTGCGGCTGTGCCTGACCCTCCTGCCTCGTGGTCATGAGGCATCGGTGTATACTCACGCACCGGCTGGTAGTCCTCGTCGGAACTGTCGGAGTCGAGGTCCTCTCGATAGACTGTCTCGACAGCTGTGTCAATCTCTGCGTCTAAGTCTGCCAGCTCTGCCTGAGCAATCTGCTCAACTGTAGCATCCGTGACCTCTGCCGACTGTGGTGGCACACCGGCCTGCCTAGTGCCTGGTCTGTAAGCTCTGCTGGGGCGAGGCAGGTTTCCATGTATCACCAGCTGACTCATTGAGTATACAGGAAACTCTATCGCTGACCTCGTGAGAGTGACTCCCATGGCACCTGACCTGGTCTTGGAAACTATCAAATATGAAATCCAATGAGCAAACTGCAGCTGCTAGTGACCCCTGAACCCAGCGGCTATAATATCCTCAAGCTCGCTCACTATCAAATCCCAGAGGTCGAACTTCTCTTTCTGAACGATGTGAGCCAGGAGCCAAAGTTGTAGACGTGTAATCGTGTCCCGAGCTCCAATCCAGGGGAGAATAGTACGCCTGAGTACCTCGTGGAGGATCCGAGCAAGTGGAGTGAGGTCACGTGGTGTACGGCTCGAACCCTCAGTGAACGGCTGCTGAAAGCACGGCCTCACGAAATCCGTAGATGGCACTATACCATCATGAGGTCGGCGAGGGGCCTCCTGATCCCCATAGCAAAGACTGTGGATCCTCGTAGGAGAGGACTCTAGGTGAAAGAGCTCTCTGAAACGTGCTGCTGTAACCCTGAAATCACATCCCTGAAATCCAAAGTGTAGGAACTCGTGATCAGGTGAGATCCACAGAGAGGCGTAAAACTGATATACCCAGTCCTTCTGATATGCCCCTGAACGTCCCATCAGATCTGTCAGACCCTGAATATACTGAAGGTGCTGTAGGATCTTTGGACCACCGATCCCCTCTATATGGGCAGATGGGCACACCCTGTGAGCCCTAAGGGGAGCATCAATGTCGACGTAACCTCTGTAGAAATCCTCGTGTATCGTGGTGTAGAAGTCTCGTCCGGCACGGGGGTCCCTCTGAGGTGGGAACCAGGACTAAAAGTCGACGAAACGAAGTAGCTAGACTTGCTTCGCTGTAAGTGCTCGAACCTGGTGTCTCACTAGGTCTGGGAGCTAAGGTCCTGGAGGACTAGGTGGTGCACCTGAGCCTCTGGATCGAGTAACTCGGCGGCTCATCAACTCACCAATCGAGGAGTGGCCCGCGGCCTCTGGCTGCTCAGTCTCTGGGACTGACTCTATCTCTACTGCCTCTGTAGCCTCGACGGGCTCTGTCTCAGGACGTGGAGGGGACTCACAACGCGCTCCACAGCGAGGCGAGAGCCTCAAACCGGCGCGACGTCCACCTCGCTCCGCTATCTGAGCGGCCTCTGCCACTGCTAGCGCTGCTGCCAAATCTGGATCCATCAAAGGCCTCTTACGCTTCCGTGATATAACCTTTTGCTTTCCCTTTCCCCGGTCAGTGGGTGGACGCGGTGGAGGTGGAGGGTCACCACCACTACCGAGAACGGGACCGGCATTCTTTGTTCTTGCCATCTACCAAACGTTTGCAAACCAAATCTCTGACAAATTGAATCTCAAAGGTCACACCACAGACTCACTAACCACTGTCGTTGAACCTCTGACAAACCACAGAACCACCAACTGCAAGAGTGGCACGCCGGCCCTGGACTGTCCTTGTGAGGCTTTGCCTCGATCCGTACTCGCGGTCTTTGCCCCGAGTTCACTGTCACTGCTCTGACCCTCTGATTCTCGGATCAACTGACCCTGCTCGTGAGAAATAGATAGGAGTATAACCATAAGCATTTAAGCTAGAGAAGAGAGTGACTAGAGAGTGAAAAGAAGTAGATAAGAAATAGAGATCGATTTTGCCATTTCATACCTCAAACCCTGACCAAATCAAGAGAAGGGGAAAGATCCTCTGGTCGTCTATCCGCAATCCGCAGTCCGCAATCTAATCAAGGCAAGGTAGGGTTTAGGGTGGTGATAGGGAATGGCAAGGTGATTTGCAATTCAGAGGGAAAATCAAAGGAGTTGAAATTCAACTTGACGCGCAACTGTGATCAATCAACCTCCAACAAGGAGAGCTCCTCGGCTAAGAGTGTTGCACGGCTGGATTTGCGCAGGGGAGCAGCGGTGGTGTAGGGTGGAGAGGCTCTGGCACGGCGGCACTGGTGGCTAGCGGTGCAGTGGTGGCTCTGGCGCGGCGGCGGTGGGAAATGGCAGCGCAGGGCGGCGCTGGATGGAGTGGCGGCGTAGAGAGAGGCACGGCGGCGCAGGGTGGAGGAGCAGCCGACGGCGCAGGGAGAACAGGCGGCGGTTAGGGTTTGACACAGCGCGACGGCGGACAAAAAGCAGATCGGGAGAAATAGAGAAGAAGACGATAGTTTTAAAAAAAATCGCCGTAAGTTTGCGACGGACGCTCCGACGCGGAGCGACAGACGCTCCGTCGGACTGCGACGGACGCTCGGGGAGCGTCCGACGGCATCATCCGTCGGGCTTCCAGAACAGATTTGAAACGCCCGATCGTATTGACCGCGACAGACGCTTAGCGACGGACGCTGGGGGGAGCGTCCGTCGCCCTGTAAGCGGGCAAGTTTAATCTCCGGATGATCACGACGGACGCTAAGGCAATTGACATCGAGCGTCCGTCGGCAGCGTTCGACGCCTTTTAAATGGAATTTTTCAAATTTTCTTTTTGCGCCTTTCTCCCAACCAAGTTCCAATCCCAATAAGATCCAAATAACACCTGATTGGACTTGATATGAGAACCATCTCTCAAACACTCATTTTCAAATAGTTTGCCATAGGCTTAAATTTAGTTTTAGCTCAAAAATATTTGAATGGAAGCACCAAGGAGTCATCATATGGCCACAAGAGGGGTATAGAAGTGTCTTGAGCTTGGAATGCTCTCCCTAAGTGGACGAACACAGAGGATGCTCAAACTTACCGAAAAGGAACGGCAAACAACACACATGCATATGCTATGCAATACGAAATTTGAATCTAGGTTGCTTGCAAGTTTAAACCGCGGTTAAGTTTTGTCACACAATTTGAGGGCGGTTATCTTAACCGCGTTAGTCAAGCCTATGTGCATTAACAAATTAAACATGTTATATTACATATGAATGCATGGTTCACACAAACTCATCTTTTAGTGAAATTAGAGTGATCAAGCACATTTAACTCGCTTCTCAACCTACAAAAGGTTGTTTCATCGAGTGGTTTAGTGAAGATATCCGCCAATTGATCTTCGCTCTTAACTCCAACTAGTGTTATGTCTTTCCTAGCCACATGATCTCTAAGAAAGTGATGGCGAATATCTATGTGCTTGGTGCGAGAGTGTTGAACCAGGTTGTTTGCAAGCTTTACAGCGCTTTCATTATCACACAAAAGTGGAACTTCTTTTAAAAATACGCCATAATCAAAGAGTGTTTGGGTCATGTATAAGATTTGTGCACAACTTGCTCCCATGGCAATGTATTCCGCCTCGGCGGTTGACAATGCCACACTATTTTGCTTCTTTGAGGACCAAGAAACAAGTGATCTTCCTAGCATGTGGCACCCGCCGGAGGTACTCTTCCTATCAACCTTACACCCGACGTAATCCGAATCGGAATAGCCAACTAGTTGGAAGGGAGCTCCTTTGGGATACCAAAGACCCATGCTAGGGGTGTGCCTTAAGTACCTAAGGATTCTTTTAACCGCACAAAGATGCGACTCCTTAGGGTTTGCTTGAAACCTAGCACACATACACACACTAAACATGATATCCGGCCTAGATGCAGTGAGGTAAAGTAAACTACCGATCATAGAACGATAGAGAGTTTGGTCAATCGGTTTACCTCCCTCATCGAGATCGAGATGCCCATTAGTAGGCATTGGGGTTTTGATTGTCTTGCAATCCTCCATCTTGAATTTCTTGAGCACATCATAAGTGTACTTCTTTTGAGATATGAAGGTGCCCTCCCTCAATTGCTTCACTTGGAAGCCAAGGAAGAAGGTTAGCTCGCCAATCATCGACATCTCGAACTCCTTGGACATCAATGCACCAAATTCCTTGCTATGACCTTGGTTTGTTGACCCAAATATAATGTCATCGACATACACTTGGCAAACAAAGATCTCTCCATCTAGCACCTTGGTGAAGAGTGTGGTATCCACTTTCCCGATCTTGAAGCCCTTCTTGAGTAGGAAGTCCCTTAGCCTATCATACCAAGCTCTTGGAGCTTGCTCCAATCCATAGAGTGCCTTGGACAACCTATACACATGATTAGGACAATTTGGGTCTTCAAACCCGGGAGGTTGTGAGACAAAAACAAGTTCATTAATGAAACCATTTAGAAAGGCACTCTTCACATCCATTTGAAAAAGTTTCATTTTATGATGTGAAGCATATGCCAAAAGAATACGAATGGCTTCTAGTCTTGCAACCGGTGCAAAGGTCTCCCCAAAATCCAAGCCTTCAACTTGGGAGAACCCTTTGCCACCAATCTTGCCTTGTTTCTCACAACTACGCCTTGATCATCTTGTTTGTTCCTAAACACCCACTTGGTGCCAATGATTCTTGCTCCTTTAGGCTTTTTTACTAGTGTCCACACTTCGTTTCGGGTGAAGTTGTTCAACTCTTCGTGCATGGTATTCACCCAATCCGGATCCGCAAGTGCATCCTCCACACTAGAAGGCTCAACAAAGGAAACAAAGGAGTGATGTTCAACATAAGAAGCAAGTTTAGATCGAGTTGTTACCCCCCTTGATGGACTCCCTATGATGAGGTCTTGTGGATGAGCTTGAAGCATAGGTGTAGATCTTCTATTAATCACTTGGGGAGGAGGTTGTGGTGCATCAACATCACTAGCTTGAGCCTCAGCTTGATCTTAAGGGATGAAGGTATCTTCTTGTGCTTCCCTCACTTGTTCTTCATCAACTTGAGGCGTGTGAGGTGGAGAGGGTTCTTGATTTGAGTCATCTTCAACTTCTTCCACCTCATGTGGGTTGATTGCACCAATGGGCATATTCTTCATAGCCTCCCTCAAGGGTTCATCACCTACATCATCAAGATTTTCATGCTCTTCTTGAGAGCCATTAGTTTCATCAAACTTCAAGTCATATGTTTCTTCAACTAGGCCGGAGGCTTTGTTAAATACTCGATATGCCTTGGATTTAAGAGAATAACAAAGTAAGAAACCAATGTCACATCTCCTTTGGAACTTTCCCAAGTGTTGGTGCTTCTTATAGATGTACACTTTGCATCCAAACACTCGGAAAAAGGATATATCCGGTTTCTTCCCATTCACAAGCTCATAGGGGGTCTTCTTGAGAAGTCTTTGGAAAAATAGTCGGTTGGCCGCATAGCATGCGGTGTTGATTGCTTCGGCCCAAAACTTCTCGGGGGTGTTGTATTCATCAAGCATTGATCTTGCAAGAGTGATAAGTGTCCGGTTCTTCCTCTCTACTACACCATTTTGTTGAGGAGTATAGGTGGCGAACACTTCATGCTTGATCCCAACTTCATCACAATAATCTTCAATTTTGATGTTTACAAACTCGGTCCCATTGTCACTTCTTATCTTCTTGATCTTCACATCAAATTCATTTTGGGCTCTAGTTGCAAACTTCTTTAATATTGATTGATTCTCTCCCTTATCTTGAAGAAAGAACACCCAAATGTACCTAGAGTAGTCATCAACTACCACCAAGCAAAAGAGATTGCCACCAAGGCAAGCATAGGTGGTAGGTCCAAATAGATCCATGTGAAGTAGCTCTAGGACTCTTGAGGTTGACATGAAAGCTTTGGTTGGATGAGTGTTTGCCACTTGCTTGTCGGCTTGACATGCACTACAAAGTTTGTCCTTCTCAAACACAACATCCTTCACACCTCTAACCAACTCCTTGACAAGCTTCTTCAAAGTTGACATTTCCACATGTGCTAATCTTCTATGCCATAGCCAACCCAAAGAACTCTTGGAGAATAGACATGTTTACAAACTAGCTTCTTTGAGGTGAAGTCCACTAGGTAGAGATTGTTGTGCCGAAACACTTTGAACATCAATGATGAATCTTCAATCTTGAACAGAACTACCTCATTTGGAGTGAAGAGACATTGGAAACCAAGATTACATAGTTGTCCCACCGATAGTAAGTTGAAGCTCAAAGATTGTACTAGCAAGACATTTGATATTGATTGATCATTTGAGATTGCCACTTTGCCTAGGCCTTGCACTTTGCCTTTTGAATTGTCCCCAAAGGTAATCTTGTCTTGCCCTTCACAATCTTCCTCAAGTGTGGTGAACATCCGGGAGTCACCGTTCATATGTTGAGTGCATCCACTATCAATCACCCAATGACTTCCACCGGTCTTGTAGTTCACCTACACACAAGCAACTTGAAGTTAAGCTTGTTGTTTGGGAACCCACACTTGGTGAGGTCCCATAGCCTTGTCCACCAACTCCTTAGCAACCCATAGCACTTTGGGCTTGTTCTTCATCTTTGGACCGAGAAACACAACTTGGGGTCTACCCTTGGAGTCCTTGTTGATGATGAAGTGTGCATCATGAGCGAAAGGCCTTATGTGCTTGGGCAAGGTCTTGGGAGGTGGAGTCTTGCATTGTGATTCAAAGTGACCCTCTTGACCACAACCATAGCACTTCTTGGGCTTGGGCTTTGGTGTGTCATAGTTGTTTCTCATGGCCTTGTTCTTATAGTAGTTCTTGGCTTCTATCTTGACTTTGGCCTTCATGATTTGGTTCTCCTTGAACCCAATGCCGGTCTTGTCGGTCTTCATGATAGTGTTCATCAAGAGCTCACTTTGGAGGTTGTGGCCCTTGGTGAACTTCTCCAATCCACTTGCAAGCTTGATCTTCTCAACCTTGAGCTTTGCATTTTCCTCTTTGAGAGAGTTAATCAAGGTCATTGCATCTTTGTCATCTTGCTTGACCAACTTGATAGTGAATGGCTTGCTTGCCTTGAGGTTGATTAGCTCTTCCTTGAGCTTGGAGTTTTCTTGCCTCATCTTCACATAGTCATCATGCTTTTCGGCCTCAACTACCTTCTTGCCCTTGCACTTAGCATTTTGCTCACTAGCAACTTCATCAAGCAAGTCCTCACAAGAAGTAGCTATATCACACTTAACAACCGGGTTAATAGCAACATGTGTAGCAAGATCATTTGAAAGCAATTCATCAGCTATCACAAGTGTACCATGTTCATTCTTAACTTGGTTGTAGTCATCTTTTAGCAAGTTGTATCTTGTATGGAGCTCTTGTGTTGACCTCTCAAGCTTATCATGTTTCTCATTAGCTTGCTTGAGTGAGGCTTTGAGCTCCCTAGTGCTAGATGAGAGGGTTTTGTTCTCAAGCTTCAATTCATCATTAGCACTAGACAAGTCATCAAGCTTTGCATGTATGTTATCGTTGGCTTTCTCTAGTGATTCACTTTTAGCTTTATACTTCCTAATGAGCTTAGTATATTTGTTGCAAATAACAATTAGCTCATCATAGGAAGGTGCCTCAAACTCATCATCACTATCATCACTAGAGCTAGCCTCATCATCACTATCCTCTTTTTGTACCTTTTTGTCACCTTTAGCCATGAGGCATAGGTGTGTAGAGGATGAGCCCGGAGATGATGGAGGGGGTGGCGGTGGAGTAGATGAACCAATCACCAAGGCGGCCACCTTCTCTTCTTCACTTTCATCTCCGGATGAGTCACTTGTATCTTCAATGTCGGTGAGCCAATCACCAACAATGTAAGCTTTGTCATTCTTCTTCTTCTTGTGAAGTTGAAGTTCTTCTTCTTCTTGAATGGCTTGTCATCCTTCTTCTCCTCGTCACTTGACCCATCTTTGTTGCCCTTGTTGTACTTGAACTTGTTGTTTACTTTCTTGTTCTTGTACTTTTCTTTCTTCTCTTCGGGGCAAGCATGAGCCAAGTGCCCAAGTTTGCTACAATTGTAGCAATCCATCTTGGAGAGAGGCTTTCTTAAAGAGCTTGTGAAGAATTTATTCTTCTTTGAGTCAAACTTGACTCCATTCTTGCTTAGCTTCTTCAACATCTTGGTTGTTTTCTTCACCATGAGAGCGAGGTCATCATCCTCATCATCGCTTGTACTCTCATACATGACTTGCATCTTGTGTTTCTCCGAGGAGGATGCCTTGAGTGCCAAGTCCTTCTTCTCCTCCTTCTCTTTTTCTTTCTTCTTGGAGGAGGAAGAAGAGCCACCATCACCAATCTTCATGTACATCTCATGAGCATTGATCTTGCCCAAGATTTGTGTTGGTGTAGCGGCAGAGAGATCTCCTTGATGAAGGACCGTGACGATGTGGCCATACTTCTCAATGGGCAAGACACAAAGGATCTTGCGTACCACATCGGCCGGCGCCATTTGGTTGAGACCGAGCCCATTCAATTCCTCTACAATAATGTTAAGTCGTGAGTACATTTCATTTGCATTTTCATTTGCATGCATGGAAAAAGAATTGAGCTTAGCCATGACCAAGTGATAGCGTTCTTCACGCTCACTTTTTATGCCATCGTGAAGAGCACAAATAGTGGTCCACAACTCAAATGCATCTTTGGCATTACGCACTCGATTGAAGACATCCTTGCTAATGCCATGAAAGAGTATGTTCTTCGCCTTGGCATTGTGCTTATCAAAGTTGAGGTCCTCCGCGAAGAGAGTGCCTCCCTTTGTGGCGGCTTTGAGCACGCCCACGTCAACGGCCTCTAGATAGGCCTCCATACGAACTTTCCAATAAGGAAAGTCGTCTCCATCCAACATGGGAGGTGGTCCATCCCCATGGGACATCTTGCTCTAGGCGGTGAAGCCTAATTTAGAGAAAACCTTGCTCCAATACCAATTGAAAGGATCAAGATGCCCAAGAGGGGGGTGAATTGGGCTCTTTTTAATTTCTAAACAAGAATTAAAACTATAAAGAGCCAATTAACCCCCTAGTGCCTACCTCTTGTGTGTCCTAGCTAGAAAGCGGTAGCAAGTCAATAGAAAGCGAAAACTTCCTACACAATTCTACTATGAATTGAAAGACAATTGCGGAAAGTAATGCGGTAATAAAGAGCTAGGGAAAGAGATGCTTGACACGGCGATGTTTTGCCGAGGTATCGAGGAGTCGACACTCCCCCTAGTCCTCGTTGGAGCACCTCGCAAGGTATAGCTCCCCCTCAATCCCGCGCAAGGGATGAGTGCTCTCTATGGGCTGGTTCTTCGCCACTCCGGCTCGGTGAATCACCCACAACTGATCACAAACGTCGATGGAGAAGGGCCGCCGACAATCCTCCGGCGATCACCTTCCTCCGAGCACCACCGGACCTTCTAGGTGATGTCGATCACCAAGAGTAACAAGCCTCGATCTTCGCTTGACTCACTCAAGCTTCACAACTAGAGGATGCACACTTGAACTCTTGAATGAACTAGAGAGAGGATGGATGGATTCGCGAATCACTCTCTCTCTCTCTAGGGCTCTTGCTCTCTTCCCAACCTTCTCAACAAACTCAGCAACTCAAATGAGCAAAGGCCAGGTGGGAGAGAAGTGGGAGGGGCTATAAATAGACCCTCTGAAAACTGCCTCGGGCTGGCATTTTAAGTTGGCGACAGACGCTCTGTCGACTAGGCGACGGATGGTCCGTCGCACGCCCCAACGGCTAGTTTTGTTCATAGTTTGGACGACGGACGCTCCGACGCCTAGGCGACGGACGCTCCGACGCCTAGGCGACGGACGCTCCGACGCCCTGCCCAACGGCTAGTTCTGACACACTGTTCCCAGCGACGAACGCTATGTCACTGGAGCGACGGACGCTCATCCCATGCGTCCGACGCTGCACTCTGGCTCAGGCTGAAAAACAACCTCTCTGGAAGGTCGACGGACGCTCTTCCCAGCGTCCGACGCCTGGCCGACGGACGGCGTCCGACGGACCCTGAAAAACTTAGCCAGAAAACATCCCCACTGGAAGGTCGATGGACGCTGTGGACTCAACCACCCAGCGTCCGGCGCCTTTGTCCGACGCGACGGACAGCGTCCGGCGCCCCCGTCAGGAGCGTCCGACGCCCAGAAAACAGTTTTAACAACTTCGTTTTTCGTCGCGATGAATATGAAAGTTGTTCTAGGCTATCTTACGGTCACCATAGGCTTGCTTAGAGCTAAGGAAGTCAAGTGTGCACCACACCTAAGTCATGAAGTTTTCCTAAGTCAAGCTACTAGTCTCAACCCCTCTTAATAGTACGGTCAAAGATAAAAAGAGAAGCCCTATCTATTTCTAAGTGCCCTTCATCTCCTTATGGCACTTAGCCTATCATTCTAGGGTCTTCATCATGTCTCCTTGAAATCCAAAACGATATCCATCTTGGGGCTAAGTGATGACCATTAAAGCCCATTCTTGTTGATCACTATGGCTAAGCTACGCATAGCCTCTGCAAAACACACGTTAGCCATAATAATCTCTAATTGTCGTTAATCACCGAAACCAACTAGGGTCATGATTCTTCAATCGCCTAGAACCAGTTTTAATTTCTCAAGGTAGGACAACATCGTGTCCATAGACTAGCTGATACGGCGAAACTTTGGTTGCACCATGACATGCCATCCGATACGACCATAGGGCTTCATTTAACACCACATGCCACCTTCTAGGGTTCTCTTCAATCTTGCGTTTGATAAGCTTGATAACTCCTTTATTAGTTGCTTCAGCCTGATCATTAGCTTGAGCATAATAAGGAGAAGAGTTCAATACCTTGAACCCCATACTAGCAGCAAATTCATCAAACTCTCCCGATGTGAACGTGGTTCCTTGATCGGTAGTAATAGTTTGAGGAATACCGAATCGGTAAACAATATGTTCTTTTACAAAATCCACCATATTTGCCGATGTCACCTTCTTCAAAGGAATTGCCTCAACCCATTTTGTAAAATAATCGGTAGCGACCAATATAAACTTGTGCCCTTTGCTTGATGGCGGATAAATCTGACCGATGAGATCAATAGCCCATCCTCTAAACGGCCAAGGCTTGATTATAGGATTCATTGCCGATGCAGGCGCCCTCTGGACATTACCAAACTTCTGACAATCCTAGCACCCTTTAAAATAGTTGAAGCAATCTTCAAGAATTGTCGGCCAATAATATCCATTCCGCCTAATCATCCACTTCATTTTGAATGTCGATTGATGCGCTCCACACACACCTTCATGGATCTCGCCCATCAACTCTTTTGACTCCTCTTTACCAAGGCATCTGAGCAAGACTCCATCAATTATCCGATAATACAATTCATCGTCAAGGAGCACATACTTGGTAGCTTGAAACCTTAGACGTCTTTCAACCTTCTTAGACGGATCTTTTTAGTAATCGGCAATTTCTTTTCTCCAGTCATCGGCAACCATTACCGATGTCATGACTTCCTGAATCGGCTGATACCCTGAAGCATTCTGTGCTAACCGATTAGCCTCTTCATTATGCAACCTAGGAATATATTCAAGGCGATATTCTTTGAATTCTTTCAATAATTGTAAACATCTCTCATGGTGTGTAATCAACACTTCACTTCGGTATTCATATACCCCCAGTCAATTGATTGATCACCAACATAGAATCGTCAAAGATTTCAATGGCATCGGCACGTACTTCCCTGAGTAATTCCAACCCTTTTATTAAAGCTTGATATTCAGCCTGATTGTTTGTTGACGTAGCAACAATCGGCAACGAGATCTCATACTTCCGTCCTCAGGGCGAAATTAGGAGAACGCCAATACCTGCCCCTCTCTGCATATAGACCCATCAAAGAACAAAGTCCAAGGAGCAATCTCTACAGAGCTTACCATATTGCAATGCTGAGTAACAAAATCGGCCATCACTTGACCCTTAACTGCCTTAGCCGATTCATACCTTAAATCAAATTCTGAAAGTCCGATTCTCCCACTTAATATCGGCATCGACAGCATATACTTAACCACATCATCTTTGCAGATAACAGTGCATTCAGCCAACAATAAATAATGTCTTAATTTCATGCAAGAGAAATATAAACACAAGCATAATCTTTCTATAGCCCAATAACTTGTCTCAGCATCCACTAACCTTCTGCTCAAATAGTATATTACACGTTCTTTTCCTTCAAATTCTTGAATTAAGGTTGATCCGATAACACCGTCATCGGCAGACAAATACAACCTGAAAGGCTTCCCGTGTTGAGGTGGAACCAAGACTGGAGGGTTTATCAAATATTTCTTGATCTCCTCCAAGGCTAACTGTTGTTCTTCCTTCCATGTAAACTCTTGATCGGCTCTCAGCTTTAACAATGGACTAAAAGATTTAATCTTACTAGATAAGTTGGATATAAATCTTCTAATGAAATTAATCTTGCCGATCAAAGATTGCAGCTCAGTCTTATTTGTAGGGGCAACCACCTTATTAATTGCATCAATAGATTTTCTACCGATCTCGATGCCACTCTGATGCACCATAAAACCCAGAAATTAACCTACCGATACACCAAATGCACACTTGTTAGGATTCATCTTCAACCCTGCTCCCTTGTGCATTCTAGGATTTTTCGCAAATCAGCAAGATGCTTCTCAAAACCTCCAGACTTGACCACAACATCATCAATATAGATTTCAACTATCGTGCCGATGTACTTATGAAAGATAAAATTCATTGCTCTTTGATAAGTAGCACCTTCATTCTTCAAGCCAAAAGTCATGACAACCCACTCAAATAAACCGACATGACCTGGACATCTAAAAGCAGTCTTGGATATGTCTTCTTCAGCCATAAATATTTGATCGTATCCAGCATTATCATCCATGAAGCTAATGATTTGATGTCCAGCAGCAGCATCAACCAGCAGATCGGCAACGGGCATCGGGTAGCCATCCATCGGTGTAGCCTTGTTGAGATTCCTGAAATCAATACAAACACGAAGTTTTCCATTTTTCTTATAAACAGGAACCACATTAGAAATCCATTCGGCATATCGGCATTGCCGAATAAAGCCAGCTTCAATTAACTTTGTAATCTCAGCCTTAATATCGAGTAGAATAGTAGGATTGCATCGGCGCGCAGGTTGCCGATGTGGCTGAAAACCAGTCTTAATAAGCAACCGATGTTCAACTATTGATCGGTCTAAACCAGACATCTCTGTGTAATCCCAAGCAAAACAATCTTTGTATTCCTTTAATAAATCGGTTAACTGTTGTTTACATTGGGAATCTAACTTAGCACTAATAAAAGTAGGCCTATGTTTACTATCATCGTCGATGTCTATCTCGAGTAAATCATCGGCGGATGTGAAGCCCTGTCCCAACTTTCCATCATCAGCGAACCGATCCATTAAAACTCTTTTTCAGGACCAACTGCTTGGATCGGTGTAAAGCGGTAATCGGCAACTTTGAGGAACTCTGTGTCCCAAGCTTCACCTGATATGCATCTGGTCTGCTCATAAGTCTCTGATTTTGTCGATGCAACGATCGATGGGGCTTCACTTCGGACGATTTCAATTTTGTCTCCGACCTACTGCACAAGGCTCTGATGCATGGTGGAAGGAATACAGCAATTGGCATGGATCCAATCCCTTCCGAGGAGCAAGTTGTAGGTACCTTTGCCACTAATCACAAAAAATTTTGTCGGCAAAGTTTTGCTGCCGATGGTCAATTCAACACATACGGCTCCCATGGCTGGTGACACATTGCCCTCAAAGTCTTTGAGCTTCATGTCCGTCTTGACTAAGTCTTGGTCGCCTTTTCCAAGCTTCCTGAATATGACATATGGCATTATGTTTATTGAGGCCCCACCATCCACCAACATCTTTGTTACAGGTTGTCCATCCACTTTGCCCTTAACAAACAGAGCCCTTAGGTGCTGCCTTTCATCATCGGCAGGCTTCTCAAAGACAGCCGCCATCGGATCTAACATCAATTGTGTCATCTCAGTAGTTTCTTCATCATCGCTGACAGGCGCCATGAACTCCATCGGCAATATGATGACCATATTAACTTCTGTTGATGGATCCCTATCCTTGCGTTTTGGCCTCCACTGCTTTTCCTTTGAAGGATCTTCATTGTCATACAAGTCATTTCGGCGTTCGCGCTGAATCTTTCTTTTCTGAGTCTTCGTCAGACCCTTAGGGCACCATTGAGGAAGCTTGGTTTTCCAAACGAGCTGATGCTGCCTTTCATTGCTCACATCTGCACCACTCCTGATGTTTGGATCTCTGAAGAATATTTCTTCATCAGGCACTCTTGCATTGGCCATCTCCTCCAGCTCCTCTTGATTAACACGCCTGCCAAGCCTGTTATGCGCACTGAGCTTGCCTCCCAGTCGGTCGTGTGTCGATTTCTTCTCTCTGAGCGGCCTAGCATACCTGGATACCCGATCGTCGAAGCAAGGCTTCTTCTCTAACCGATCGGTAGGGTAGTACCCATTGCATTCAGGACAATTATCGATAATAGGTAACTTGATGCCTTCCTCCCAACAGTGAACGAAGAAGGGACACTTCCAGTGGTCCTTATGCCGAAGCCATTCTTGGTGTTCTTCTTCCTACCGATATCGCTCCTCTCGCGATTGCCGATAATCTTGCCTTGTCTGCTTGTGTGTGATTACAACACCAGGAGCCCTCTTGGCACTGCTACCCCCATCGGCAACTTTCTTACCTTTTCTGTTATCGGCAAACCTCTTCTCGTCGCGCTCCGCTACTTGATGGTTAGGATCTACCGATGCATTCTTCCTGGCAGCTTCCGATGTCAGCACTTTAGTCTTTCCACTAGTCTCTACCATGTTATTTGTAAACGGGTGCTGATCAATCTTCATCGGTTTCTGGACTTTAGAATTTTCAAATTTGATTCATCCAGATTCAATCTCTGACTGCAACTGCTGCCTGAATACCTTGCAGTCATTGGTACTGTGTGAAGTCGTATTGTGCCACTTGCAATACCTGATCTTTCTGAGCTCTTCGGTCGATGGAATTACTTGATTAGGCGCCAACTTGATCCGCCCTTCTTGAAGTAACAAGTCAAACATCCTATCGGCCTTGGTGATGTCAAAGGTGAATCTTTCAGCCTCCTTCTGGCCAAATGGACAAGACACAGATTTCTTATCCTTCACCCATTCGGCCGCGCCGATGCTCACCTCTTCATCTGATCCAGAATCTTCTTCTTGCTCAATGAAGGTCACCTTCTTATTCCAAGTCTTCCTGGGCTCAAAAATTTTGACATCTTGATCGGCAATCCTTTGCACCAGATGACTTAGGCTTTCAAATTCCTGGGATGCATACTTATCTTTGATATGCGGCAGTAGCCCCTGAAAAGCCAAATCCGCCAGTTGTCGATCATCAAGCACCAGGTTGTAGCACTTGTTCTTCACGTCTCGCAGCCTCTGAACAAAGCTTTCCACCGATTCGTCATTGTGTTGCCTCAGCTTAACCAAATCGGTAATCTTCTTCTCATGCATGCCAGCGAAGAAGTATTTATGAAACTGACTTTCTAGATCGGCCCATGTGATTACGGAATTTGGAGGCAACGATATAAACCATGTGAATGCCGATCCAGACAATGACGATGAGAACAATCTCACCCTGAGTTCCTCTCTATTGACAACTTCTCCACACTGGATAATGAAGCGTTTGATGTGCTCCATCGTTGATGTGTCATCTTGGCCGGAGAACTTGGTAAAATCAGGCACTTTGTACCGATTTGGGAGAGGAATTAAATCATACGCTGGAGGATACGGTGTCCGATAAGAATATGTAATAACCTTGGGCTTAATGCCGAATTGTTCTTTCATTACTTCGGCAATCTTATCGGTCCAATATGCATCCTGCTCTTGCCGACTCATTGGCTGGTTGTTGACCGGTGGAGTCGGCTGACGCGCCTCTTCAGGTCTTGGTAGAAGATGATGCGGAGTAGTCACAGGCGCAACACCAGTCATCTGGACGTTATGCATCGGCTGACTTACCGATGGATAGTTCTGCACACTTAGTAGATTAGGTTGAGTCATCATATTCATCGGTTGTTGTACCGATGATCCACTCTGAGTGTTTGCTGGACTTCCGTACTGATACATTAGTACGCCAGGCTGTTGAGCTGGCAGTTGATTATTCCATCCAGGAATATAAATCACCGGCATGTGATTTACCGATGGCTGATAGCTGACTGGCACCTACTGCTCCTGCACCTTAGAGTAATCGACAAATTGGTTACCTTGATGTATTAGTACTCCGGCTTGAGGGTTTACAATCACAGGTTGGCTTCCAGTTGCTATACTGTGTTGCATCGGCACAGAATTCGCCGATGGTGGCATCAGAGGTACTTTAGGAATCACCACCTGGAAATCTTCTAATGGCACTTGTACAGTCGGAGAAGACGTAGAGTAATGCATCGTAGCGATCACCGGCTGTGATTGCATTGTCGATGCCATGGAGCCCTTTCAACCTGAACTATCTCCCTGCACCAGATTAGAACCAACGGATGGATTTGAAGGCATACCGTAACCCCACTAGTTGGCAGGGGCTGGATGATTCTGGATAGCAGGTCCCGACATTGCCGACGCCACTGGATCTGCACTAAGCTTGGTGACGCCTTCAGGACTTTGCCTTGGTGGTGTAGCCGCATCGGCAGACGGGTCCACGTGAGTGGAAGACGCCATTGGGGCTGCCGATGGGTTTATAGATGCCGATCCAGGTTGATGATACGCTGGACCAACATATTGAGGTGCATGTCCTTCTTTGAATGATTGCATAACAACATTGTATACGGTATTGGACAGCACATTGGAGTGGCTAATTAATGCTTGATTTAAGGCAAAATTAACCATCTCTTGTAACTTACCAGAATTGGCATCATACGTGACCTGCCGCGGCAACGGCAGATCTTGCTTCTGGATGGCCTCGCCGCTCCTGCTTAGGCTGAAGGATTTCAGATACAATTGCTTGTACTCTTCCATAGCCCGCTCCATGGCCAGCCTCTGATCATCTTTTAGATCGGCCTCGGAGACTTCAATGACGTTCCTCTGGTTAACGTCGGAGTTATCACCCATGATAGATGTATAATTTGTATAATCTAGTCCCACCGGGTGTGCCAAAAGAGGTGTTGACACAAAAAAACGTCAGGATCTGCGAACACCTCGGGCTATTACCCGAATTCGATATCCAAAGGTGTGCCAGTCGATTTGACCAGTTAATCGACAAGGACGATAACTAAAACAAAATCTGAACAAGACAACGACGATACGCCCGAATGCCAAGACTCAGACTTGTTTCAGGATAACTAGAGCAGAGCTGAACGAGACAACAGCGATGCGTCCGGATGTCAAGGCTCAGGTTACTCCCACGCGAAACTTGCAAGGGTTTGACGGAGATCAGAGTGATGCAGCCCGTCGAAGCTTGAAGAACTCGTAGATAAACTAAGACTAATGCGATAAAGGATAAATTGTAGTAAAAGCAATAAGAGTAATAGATTTGTTTTGATGTATTGATATATTCTTCACGCAGCCCTTGGGTACATATTTATACTCTCGCATGGAGAGTTGTACAGAAACACGACTCGTACCTTTCCTAAACAAAACTCTATTTTAAGGAAATAACTGACCCGCGCAGGAGTCGAACCCAGATAACAATAATATTTTCCTAAATAGACATCTCTATTTTTAAGGAAAACAAACGACTCGTGCAAAAGTCGGACTCAAACTTCTATAACAATACTGGTATGAGATCACCAGTTTCCTTATGCCTTCTCTTCGATGAAACCTTTCATCGGTAGACTCTTTAATCCGCAACTTTCATTTATAGCTATCGGCAATCTTCTGCCGACAATCAGTCGCTATGTCATCCTGTGCTCATAGGCACCCCATGCTCATCGGCATCGGCAACACTTCCCAATCGGCAACCTTGTACCTCTGGTACCTTGTCTTCACCAATTAATTCTTATCGGCAAGAGTCATCCAACTCCCATCGACAACATCCTTATTGACTTATCGGCAAGAAACGTCCAATTTCCATCGGCAATAAACTTAACTTTTTCGCAGTATCTAAGTATCTACCCTCATCGGTAACATTAACTGACAACTTCCCGATGCCGATGGAAAACGGCTACCGATCAATGCAGGTCTTAGCTCATTTGACACGTGCCGAAAAACGATGTCAACAGTCTGTAAAAAAAATAAACTAAAAAATAAATTAAGAGTAGTTCAAACAAAGAGAGTCCTAGATTTTTTTTTCTTTTTGCGAGTAGCATATCATTATCTACTCATCCACGTGCATAGAATCTAGAATTCGGCACTGTTTGAAACCTTATATGAACTCCAAAATCCCAGGATTATTGTCGCCTTGGAGACAGCCATGCCTACTACGACCTTCGCTTCGCTCCATGTGAGTGCACGACTGCACGTACGGTGTGCAAGGTCTCGACGAGAAAAACGCACGCACTGCTACGGCTCAGTTCCGTTCGGTTTGACTTCTTCTGTGATCACACACGGTCGTCGTCTCTACTCTGCGTATATAATGACTAGCAGAATACGCACGCGTTGCCGTGCGTGCGGCCAAGGGGTGCGCTAGTGGTGAAATACGTGATGTAAGACCGTCTCCAACAGCTTATGCAATGCAAGAGGCAAACCCAAAATCGGTCTCGTACAGTGTTTTAAGCGTCAAAAACATCCTCCAACGGAAGACGCAATTCCATAACGCATTTTAGGTACCCAACCAAGAGCCAGGCATATTTACGGCGTCTCTCTCCTGGACGCAAATCTTCGACGCCTCTGTAGGGGTGGGCCCGTAGGAGGCCACGGGTAGAGCGGCCGACGCTGCCAGGTGGGACCGCGGCGAGGTGTGGCCGGCTCGCCTACGCGAGCTCGCCATGGGAGCACCTTCGGAGCCGTCGGCCTTAGCTGCCTCGTCGGCGCTCGCCCAGTGCTCGTCAGATCTCGCAGGGGAGCAACAGAGGGAGGGAGGGAGGGAGGCCGACGCAGGGAAAGGAGCTCGCCATCCGAGTCGTGCTCACCGGATCTCGCAGCCACGGCGACCACGGCGAGAAGCAGGGCGTGTCCGGAGGGGCGCGGCAGTCCAGGTCCTGGGGCGTGGTGCAGGGGCTTGGCCTGGACGTCATCCATGGAGGGTCGCCGCTTGTCGAAAGGGAAGCAGGGGATTTGCTCGGCGCCTCGGCTGCTCCAGGCTGACTTTTTTGCGTCCGCTGTTAGGTACTAGCAAGTTTGGGTGCGTGACCCTTTGGGTCGTACACACCCATACCCGTGAATGCGTCTTCTATTTGCACAAGGACTGTTGGAGACGGTCTAAATGCGTCGTTTGGGAAAGAGAGGACGTGGAGTCGTTTAGCGCTGACATGCAGATCCCAAACGAAAACGTGGCGATTTTGTACTGCCTGGAACGACGTGGCGAAGGCCATCTTATCTCCTCGTTCTCCCTCGGTCCGTCCGCACCGCAAGAGAGAAGTCCCGCACCGAGAAAAGGAGAGAGGCAAATGGCGACATCCAGACCAGAGGGCGTCGCCGAGGTGGCGCGCCCGTCCACGGCGGCGCAGGCCGGGCAAGCGCGGCCGGCGACGGCAGCGCGTGGCGAGTTCGCGCGGCCGGGGGTGAGTAGGCGCGGTCGCACACAGCGGCGCGGGCCGACCTGGCTGGCCCGGCGACGGCGGCGCGGCCGGCCGGACGCGGCGGCGCGGGGCGACCTGCCGCGCCCGGACCCGACGGCGCGGGTGTACCACGCGCGGCCGGCCACAGCGGCGTGGGGCGAGCGCGCCCACGGAGGAGGCGGGCCGCTTGCGGAGGTGGCAATGGGATGAAGGCCATGGAGTTGGAGAAGACCGTGCACGTCGTCGACCTCGGCAGCACCGACGCCACGCAGTGGGTCGACCTGCGGGGCCACGCCGCACCTCTGGCTCACCGCCGTGCACGGCCACGGGGACGTGGTCCCGCCGACGGTCATGGCGCTCACGAAGGAGGCCGAGCGCCTGGACGTGCCGTTCCAGTTGAACCCCGTGCTGTCCCGGCTAGAGGCGGTGAACGTGGATTCACTCCGCGTGGAGGCCGGCGACGCGCTCTCCCTCACCTGCAACCTGCAGCTGCAGTGCCTCGTGGCCTCCGACGACGCCGGCTCCGTGGCAATGACGACTGCCACAAACACCACCACTAGCCGAGCAGAAACGGCAACGGCTGCGGGGACACGAAGAAGCGGCAGCGGAGGGCGGAGTCCGCGGTGTCCCCGTCAACATCGCGCGCGGACGCGTTCCAGGGCGCGCCGTGGGTCCGGTCGCCCAAGGCGGTGGTGGTGACGGAGCAGGATGCGTCCCAGAACGCGGCGCCGCTGACGGAGCGGTTCGTGGAGGCGCTCAACTACTACGCGGCGCTGTTCGACTATGCGTAGTCGACAGCACCCCGCAGGTCGGAGGAGCGCGCACGCGTCCAGCGCTGGGTCCTCTGGGAGGAGGCGCCGACCGCCGTCGCGTGCGAAGGCGCCGACCGCCGGGAGCGGCACGAGCGCCTGGACCGATGGGCGGCGGCGGCGGTGGCGGCGTCTAGAAAGCGAGCGTAAGCTGGAGAGCGGACGCCTATTTTTCTTCCATACAGAGGAGCGAGCTATGTTTTCTTTTTGTTTTTCGAAGGGCAGCGCGGATGAATGGCAGCCACAAGCAATATGGTCCCACACGCAGGAAGAGAAATTCATATCGCCAATAAATTTCGTGAATTAAAAAAAATTGGCCAACAGGCACACGTGGCAGACTCTGAGTGGTCCGTGGAGGGCTTGGGGCGCTGGAATGGTCGCAATTCTTTCCTGGATTAGGACGTAGATAAGATATATGCGTTGTACTAGTACTAGCTACATGCACAACGGGACGACCGCGCGGCATTGGCGCTATCTACTTTAGTAGTATGTCGCACCGCATTGCACGGGCAGCAAGCTAGTACATCATGACGCTCACGATGCAGTGATCCGATCCGATGGCAGACTGCAGTACTGCATAGCGCGTCCGGCCGTCCGCGATTGGGTTTTCATGTGCCGGCACCGGACGGGAAGCTCTGCTCGGCTAGCTACAGGGCGGGTCGAAGGATCAAAGGAACCAGCTGCAGGAACCTCACTCACCTGGCGTTTTCGCTTTTCGGCCCGTTTTGCTCGCTGCCTGCTTGGTGTGCATCGGAGATTTCGGAGCGATTTGCTACTAGTACAATTTTAAGTCAAAGCACCGAAACTGCACGGGCCTACAGGCTGCAGCCTGGATCCAGACCGATGGACGGGGACATGGACGCGGATGTTACAGTATTTTTCTCTCTTGCGCCGGTATAAATGTCGACTAATTTTGGTTGATTAAATAGTGTTCCGTGAGAGAATAAGTTAAAATACGAGTAAGTCAAAAGCGGTTTTATGTGTTTGGTGTCCTGCATTCCGCAGGCATGGCCGGCTGACCTGGCTATGGCCAGCCAGAGCCTGGTCCGAATGGTACATTTGCTCGTGTTTGGTTGCACGTAGGAGTAGAGACGAGTTCAGTCGAGAACATATTTGGTTTGTCTGTAGACAAGAGCTCAGTGACACTGCACACCTACACCGGCCAGCGCACTTCATCTCACTCCACCGAGCCAAGCCATGAAAAAACGCTCTCCCATATCATTTTCCTAGAGACTGACTTAAAGTGCTTTGGATTTCGTGCAGCTCAGACTCCAGCATTGAGTCAGGTGTAAACACGATAACTTGCAGCTAGGAATCACGGGACAACCTCCTTTTCCCATATAGGTGTAGTTCCCGAAGGGGGATGCAAGGCGCCCGATGATTGGCTGGGATGCGTTGCGGTAGCCATGCGATATCCAGTTTGTCTATACTGACATACTATTCTCGTGCTAAGCACATGCATTGCGCCTGATTCCATATTTTTCCATTGGCGCCTAGCCTTGCTCTGACCATGCATATGAATTTGGGTCCGGGAGGATCCCTTGACCCTTCAAACTGCAACACCGGTAGAATATGGATATGTGCAAATGTCCGGCAACAGGTTTTTCAGGCAAGAAACTGTGAGAGTGCCGACTGCCGAGTGCGTGTGAAACTAGCAGCTGTGCCACAAAATATTAAAGTTAAAGTCGACACGACTGTCGAACGAAACTCCTCAACCCCGGGCCCCGTTTAGTGCTGATGCAGATACGGATTTAGTACTCCCTCCATCCTAAATTATAAGATCTTTCAAGATTCTTGAAGAGTCAGAGCATCAAAGTTTGACCAATAATTATAGAGAAAATTATAAAGATTTATGACATTAAATAGTTATACTATAAAAATATAATTGATAAAAAAAATTTTAATGTGCATCATAAATGTTATTATATTATTATATAAATTTAGTCAAATTTGAGATAATTTGACTCTCCAAGATTTTTGAGATGTCTTATATTATAGATGGAGAGAGTATATACGAAATGCACTTGATGAGTTGCAGAGCCCACGCACTCCTACTATAGCGGTTACGCTGAAAATTTTGGCCGGACAAACGCCTCGAACAAGAGACGCCGGCATTTGGGATACACGGATGTTGGTTCCTAGTACAACGACTAGCACCAAAAACATCTGACCCTGTCCTACTGGCTAGAGGGACAAAAATGAATGCCTTGGGTCGAACGTTAAGGGGCTGTCAGTGTCGCACATCCTTTAACTCCAAAGTCCAACCCAAATTAGATTAGACTAGTGTATGGTGAACGTCTAGCACTCGAGAGCAAGAAACAAATATCTCATTTTTTTTTTTTTGGGCCCTGAAGCTTGATAGAGGGAAGCAAAGAAATTCGCGCGGCAGTGGTGGCCAACTGGCTATTCTCCTACCACGTGCCACGGCACATGACATGCATCGTGGACAGCATAGCAGTCCGGGCAGGCAGCCAAGTGCCAAGTGAAGTGAATTGAGAGAAGGGGCAACCGGAAACGAGTAACGACCACGCCTGCGCTGCCACGAACTGGAATTCCACTCTCTTCCGTAGGCTTGCATACAAGCATTCTCCGTTCCCTGGACTTCCGAGCGATCGCTTTCACAGGTCTTGACTTGCAAAGTTGAAAGTTGGGTTCATGACTTCAGGTAAGCGTTGACTGGCAGAGTCTCATCAACGACTCTTATACTTAAAACAGGTTGGTAACTGATGGTGGCATGCATGGATAAGTAAGCTCGACTACTCTTGCCAGTATGAATTGCAGGACTCCGTATGTCGCTGGGCGCCTGGGCCTGGCTTGAGGGTGGCCGACTTGGACGGATATGAACTGGCTATGGTTGCACCGCAGCAGGCACGCGATGCAGCAAGGCAGATGGCCTGCCGAAGATTTCAGCCATTCAACAGTACCACAGTCTCGGTAATATACATCAGCAGCAGCAGCTAGAACAGCTGCTGTTTCAAGGAACGATGAAATCGAGTGCCGAAACCGAGAATTGGCTAGTTTTATGATTTTATCACAGCTTCACAGCTCATCAACCCGGCCAAGTTGCAAACAGGGACTGTATCGGCTGCTGACCCTCGCAGTCTCGCACCCCAGGCCACACATCTGTACGTACATGCCTAGTACTCGTAGTCACCATCTACAGTAGAATATACAGGAGTCCGCTGGTATTCGCTGACTACAAGGACGTTTTCAAGCTACATTCTCCACATGACATTAATGACAAGGTTGTCCTGCTATCAAGCGAAAGCAGGCAGGAACACCATGCGCTTCACAAATGGTAAAAATGTCAAAGATAATCTATGCCATTAAATTTATACATGTCACCTGCGTTCAAGGGAAACCATGCCTGATAATACAATACAGATCGTAAATTGTCGGGCTCCAGCAAACATTTCCAAACCAGAACACTGCACGTCTGCGCAGCACGGACCGGGGCAGCTCCTAGACGTCTGGTTTCAACATATGCAGATCAATATAATATAATTTGTTATTAACCACCTAAAGTTACTACTAGCAGTCCCAT
Organism: Microstegium vimineum; assembly: GCA_022036555.1. Lineage (NCBI taxonomy): Eukaryota > Viridiplantae > Streptophyta > Magnoliopsida > Poales > Poaceae > Microstegium > Microstegium vimineum. The sequence goes on from CM039121.1 coordinate 224,371, forward strand.
CAGTTAAATCAACAGAAGCAAATGCCCTAAATACCCTGCTTTCAAACATATACTTAGTACTGATCAATGTAACTTCTATTGAGCATCCTAAATTCCCTGCTTTCGAAACTATACTGATCAATATAACCTGCTTTACCACATATACTGATCCGTAAACTTTATTAATCCCATACAGTTACTAGTGGTGCGTGGTCCCATCAGGTAAGTTAAATAACGCAAATGCCCCAGCATCCTAAATTGTCTGCCTTCAGATTTTCTTTAGAAATATGTATTCTTTCAAACAAAATAATAAATCAACTTATAAGCACATTATCAGTCCAGAGCGAAGAACAGACCAGCCTATGCCAAATGCATATGCTAATTTGTTAAAATAGAAGCAATAGTAGCTACACTGCTTAACTCAAACGGTAGCATACCCTCGTCAGAAAAGAGTTTCAGGGACCACCTACCAAAATAATCGACACAATCTTCGAGCACGATTTTTTGGATCTGAAGATATACCAAGTACGAATGCAACATGTTATATAGAAAGTTTACATGACCAAACTGAAACACTTAAAGTAGAACTGGATATGTCGGTCCATACTATAGAAGTTACACCCATAGAATTAACTTCGCATCAGGGCACATTCCTACTACCTCAGTTAACACGGCCACCACGGAGGCGCAGGACGAGATGAAGAGTGGATTCCTTCTGGATGTTGTAATCTGCCAAGGTGCGCCCGTCCTCAAGCTGCTTCCCAGCGAAGATGAGCCTCTGCTGATCTGGAGGAATCCCTTCCTTGTCCTGGATCTTGGCCTTCACATTGTCAATGGTGTCAGAGCTCTCCACTTCCAACGTGATTGTCTTGCCAGTCAGCGTCTTGACAAAGATTTGCATGCCTCCTCTAAGACGCAGGACAAGATGAAGAGTGGATTCCTTCTGGATGTTGTAGTCAGCCAGGGTCCGCCCATCCTCGAGCTGCTTCCCAGCAAAGATGAGCCGCTGCTGGTCCGGTGGGATGCCCTCCTTGTCCTGGATTTTCGCCTTGACATTGTCAATTGTGTCAGAGCTCTCCACCTCGAGTGTGATGGTCTTGCCAGTTAAGGTCTTCACGAAGATCTGCATCCCTCCTCTGAGACGCAGGACAAGATGAAGGGTGGATTCCTTCTGGATATTGTAATCAGCCAATGTGCGCCCATCCTCCAGCTGCTTCCCAGCAAAAATGAGCCTCTGTTGGTCAGGTGGGATGCCCTCCTTGTCCTGGATCTTCGCCTTGACATTGTCAATCGTGTCAGAGCTCTCAACCTCAAGTGTGATAGTCTTCCCAGTAAGTGTCTTCACAAAGATCTGCATCCCACCTCGGAGGCGTAAAACCAGATGCAGGGTAGACTCCTTCTGAATATTATAGTCAGCCAGGGTGCGGCCGTCCTCGAGCTGCTTGCCAGCAAAGATGAGCCTCTGCTGGTCTGGCGGAATGCCCTCCTTATCCTGAATCTTGGCCTTAACATTGTCGATGGTATCAGAACTCTCAACCTCCAGTGTGATTGTCTTGCCAGTTAATGTCTTGACAAAGATCTGCATGCCACCCCTAAGGCGCAAAACAAGGTGGAGGGTAGACTCCTTCTGGATATTGTAGTCAGCCAGAGTGCGGCCGTCCTCTAGCTGCTTGCCAGCAAAGATGAGCCTCTGCTGGTCAGGGGGAATGCCCTCCTTGTCCTGGATCTTGGCTTTAACATTGTCAATAGTGTCTGAACTCTCAACCTCGAGAGTGATGGTCTTGCCGTCAGGGTCTTAACAAAGATCTGCATCTGTTTCAAACAGATAAAAGCATGTCAGAAAGCTTGTAAACATGTGTTGTAAGTGGAGATATGATTTGCAATTGAGCAAGTTGGAACAGATGTATGGCTGACTAATTTGTTATTACAATATACTTTACAGGCTACCATGGCCACATGAATAATGAGAACTATATCGACCTATATATGCAAAAATATTATTAACACAGATGAACCATTATGCGTCCCAGTGAGATTACAAAAGAACGAACAGCAAGTCCTGTGGAAGGATATGTAGGACCACATAAACAGGCCTAGATCATTTTCAAGTAGAATAATGGATTACTATGAATCTAGACATTGATTAGTAAGATCAGTTTGTTATTGATATTATACAGCAGTGTATTGCACTGTAATAACTTAAACAAGCTTCATTTGTAAATTCATTCAGAAGTAAAATGGTAGGATGGCAGAAAGCAATGCTGAATGGACAAAGCTACCAAATTGATGTTCCTAATCACTAGGAACTAATTAACTAGTCTCGCATTACTATTATTCAGGAAAATAAAGCACCCATAGACCAAAGGAGCCATACCACAAGGTCTATAGAACAAGTAGAACTGAACCACCTAGCTTCAGTCCTTCACCAATACGTGCCTCTAAAATCTTAGATATATTTTTGCCAGGATCACTACTGATCGGCAAAAATCAAGCATCAAAACAATGTGAATATAGCAGTGGACAGAACATGTAGCAAACATCTACGGTAAGGAACAGATTTATTTGATTCTATAGCATCTCCAACAACTCCTTAAAACAACTTGTTATCCTTATAAATTTGGCAAAATCACAAAATTCCCTCTCCAACAACTCCTCAAACCAGCTTGCTATTTTTCCCAAGTTGCTATTCACGGCCTCCGCGCGCCTATATTTAACAAGTTGCTATCCAACTTGTTATCCTAATAAATTTGGCAAAATCACAAAATTACCTGTCCAACAACTCGTCAAACCAACTTGCTATTTTTCCAACTTGTTATTAGTCTCCCGCCTTTCATTTTCTTTTTTTTTCAAAAGTTTGGCAAGTTTGAATAGCAAATTGTTAAGAGAGAGTGGTTTTTTCCACTTGCCAAATAATTGAGCAACTTGCCAAACCATAAGATTTAGAAAGTCAATTTTTCCAAGTCGTTGGAGATGACAACAGACCCCAGACTCGACAAAGCAACCGCGTCAGATCGCGCCGACGCCGCATACAAGCCTAGATTACTCCAAGCATACACAAGGCGCAACGAAATCACAGATCGCGATCGATCAAAGCACTAGAAACCCTATATTCCAGGGCAGTGCAAACTGCATAAACATAATCCAATCACATCGGAGTGACATCTAAATTAGACGTACTCCTAGATCGGTGTGGCAAACGTGATCCAATCGCATCGCAGTATATATATAACATCTAAATCAGACGTAGATTGGATTGGTGAACTGGAGTTGATAGTTGATACCTTGCGCGTGCAGAATCGCTATCGAGCGACTTGACGGAGGCGTCCGAGGCAACCGCGAGACGGGAGACGAAGACGAGTAGCAGATTTGGGGGGAGAGCCTGGGTGATTGATTAGAATCTGATCTGGATCCGAGGATGGGAGGAGGGTATTTATGTCGGGTGGGAGAAGCGGCCTTAGCGTGCCTTGGTGGTTAAGGTTAGGTGGTTAGCCCAGCCCAGCCCGCCCGCCGGGTTGGACTTGGACCACTCCACGAGTTTCCTCCGCGTCGGTGGTCGTCGTTCGCGGCTGGCCTTCCGGAACTCACGAGGAGGATCCGGTCTCTTCTATCCTGGCGGGCCGTCTTTCTAATGACAAGGCCCATATGGTGTGATCCTAAGCTCATACGGTGCTGTGAGGGCCCATGGGGACGGATGGTGTGCCGGGAATCCGGCCTATACCAGCCACGGTTCTGCGACGCGGGGGGCCCCTGTTTCGAGCTTTCCCTCGGCCGTGCCGTTGGGCGTTGGCACTGTTGGCGCATAGAGCTTCTTCCCCCGGCTCCACCACACCACACCAATCACCTGTGTGTGTGCCCCAATGTACTATCAGACTGCTGGCACGAGGTGTTGGCTGTTGGATGCCGATGCGAGTTTCCGGCATATAGCACCTCAATGCTTCCATTCTTTCGCGTAGAAAAAATATCGCCGTATTGTGTTTTGTTGTTTCTGGTTTCTGAGGTTAACTACTTGGATTCTTCAGGAACATTACGACGCCCCGTGCTCCGCTGGTGCATTATTCGTGCCGTCGCGTAGCGCGCGGACGTCGTCGCTGATGGCGATGGAACAAGGAGCGGTAACTGATGTGATAAGGCCAGTTACGTGTAATCCACGTCATGGCGTTTATGGCGAGCTGTCCAGAGCATCGTCGCACTGTCGCACGTGGCACAGCTGTTGGCACCCTCAGCTCGATCGAGCAGCTGAGCTTGAGACGCGTTCACCACCCGGGCTCTCTGCTGCCTAATAAGCATGGAGGACCAGCACGGTCGAGATTAAGCAAGCGCCAGAGGACGCAAGCCCACAACCACAAGGATTGTTTGGCAATTGACACGCTGGCGTATCTATGTCCTGCCTTGCTTTGCTTTATTAGACACGCTTTACTGTTGCCTTACCTGTTGCGAGAACAGGACGGGCTGCTTGTATCGTACACGTACTCCTTATGGAAGAACAGCGCGGTATTCTCACCTGCCACCCTGCCAGCGATGACGACCGGGAGGAGCTTCACCAAATGACAGCTTTCGACGGCCTCACGGGAGGATTAGGCTGTTTTTTTTTTTTGAAAGATCGATTAGGCTGCTTTTTTCTTTTTTTTAAAAAAAAAGAACGATTAGGCTGCGTTGGCAGCTCTGCCTGCGCGGTACCTCTAGGGCGGATGTGGATGGGCACGGACGGCGCGGTGGGGTTGGCTCCACATGACACTCCGAGTCTCCGACGATGGCGATGAGCCTTTTGTTCTGTGTGCCCAGCCCCAATCCCTGCATGGCTCTGACGCTCTTATCCTTTCCACATGATTAGGCCGTCTCCAACGGACTGTCGAAGTCGCCAGCTACCATGCAAATCCATCCTTGGTGGCGGAGAGAGAGAGCGAGAGAAACCATCTCGCTAGCTGAGACCTCAAGCGCCTGTCTCGCACGGGAATCGAAGAATGCTGTGTCTCTACCCGTCCCATAATTTCCGAACATATAAATTTGAGGGTTTTTTTAATTTCATTTTATCTCCACGTGAGCTAGCTATTTAGACTAACCGCTGTGGATGCCCTTAGAAGCATTACTGAAATCGGAGGTCACCAGCTCGACATAGCTGTGGACAGAGTTTAGCTATTAGATTGTCGTTGGAGAGGCGAACAGATCACCGATCAGAGTCCCGACACTCTACGATGGAAACTGAAAGCAGAAAAACTCCAAGGTTTCTACGAAACCAACCTTAATTGCTAAGAGCCTGTTTGGAACGCAGAAATTTTACATAAATTATCAGTTTATTTTCACAGAAAAAAGTATAGGAACATAAAAAAATCCTGTATTCCAAATAAACCCTAAAATAGCATCAAATTGTGGCGTTCAGGTACGAATGTGGCTCACGTGAGTCCAGACAGCCGGTCCCGTTCAAGGTCCTCCTAGTACATCGTAATGGACTGTGTTCTGGGTGGCGCAGACAGCTTTTTGTAGCTCCCTACCGCGCCCGTGAAACCCCAACAAATCGCACGCGCGCGGCTCTCGTTGACAAGGCCACAGTTTCACGTCCTCCATCGGTTCACGCACAGTACGCCTACCCGGCCGGACGCAACTGGGACGGCGCATCCAAAGGACGACACTGCCTCTCACCACACCAGAATCACAGGCCGAACAGCGCTGTCCTTGGGCCGCTGCCCGCTGCATCCGCGCCAGCCGGCGGATGGTGCCGAAACGGCCAAGGGAACAGGTGGCGGCTGGTGTGGTGGGTGGCCGTGGCCGTGGCCTCTGCTGGCTGGCGCGCGGGTGAGACCGCTGACCCCTTCCGTCGGAGCGCGAGCGCGAGCGCGAGCGCGCGGCGGCCTGTAGCTGCCAGTTTCCAAACCACGGGTGCTTTGACGCGGCGCGCAGGCACGAGCATGTGTGCATTGTTCTTCGGGGGCGGCGCACATGAAAAAGGGGGCCCTGCCCTGTCGTGTCGTGTCGTGTTGGGGGGGCATTGCACATCACAGTAGTCATGTCGTGTGCGGCTTTGCGGCCATTATTATTTCTTTATGATTTGTGAATACCGGCTTGCCACGTTCGGTTCTGGCGGCGCTGTTGTGCGAGTACAATACTATTCCTATATTTACCTTCAAAAAAAACAATACTATTCCTATAACGCGATTACTCTAATGTACTACTACTACCAGTATGAGTATTTCTGTTTTTTTTTTGACGCGTGCATGATCCTTCCTCTGTTGGTTGGCAGATGCGCAGCAGTAGCTCTTAGATAAAAGTACGTAGCAATATTATAATGACACACTGTCACTGCTCATGCACTCGTATTAGGTTGATTACATTCGCTATCGCTAGACTGGAGGAGGAGGAGCTACAGGCTAGGACTAGGAGCTACCACCTGTCTACCTTGGATGCCACAGTACGTGCCACGGCCACGGGTGGAGGAGCACTACAGCAGGACGCAACCGGACAAACGGTCAATGATAAGGAGGAGAGTAGAACGCTGCATTCGTTCTTCTTTCGTAAGCTGGTGCCTCGCTGGACATGATGCATGTAGTGGTACGCGCCACACTGGCGGTGGCAGGTGAAAGCAGCGGGGCACGGTGGGTGGCGGCCCTATCCGACGCCACACGCCAGGACGACCGGAGGCCACACGACACGGAGCAAATAAATACACGGTCAAAGCATACCTGGAGTCCCCGGCCTGGACGGCTCCAGCCCAACTGTGTTCCGGCTAGCCTCACGTACAGTAGTACGTGCGTCACCCTCCCTGTGATAAATCTTCTCACCACCAGCCAGACGAGAGTATTCCCAAAAAAAAAAAAAACAGCCAGACGCGAGTAATGGCTCGTAGAACCACCCCGCCGCATGCGCGCGCGCGTCCATCCACCCACCCCCACGCCACCGCCCACCACCCACGCCACGTCCAAAATCCGAGCACGTCGCCATCCCAGAACATTAATAAACTCCAGCTGCTAGCCATTTCGCCGCGCGCGGAAACAAGATTAATTAGATGCACTGCGCGCGCTGCTGTCTTTTGAGTGGCAATGAAACAGGACAAGGCAACGGGCAACCGCCCCCCCGGCGTTTAGGACCATACCTGCACGCGTGGTGCATTGCACCGTCACCAGCAAAGCTTAGCTGTTCTGTTGCTTGCTTGCTTAATCGCCCGTTAGTCCGTTACCTACCACGTTCCCGCTCCTTTTTCCCGTGCCAAGCCGGTGCACAGCACAGTGACAGTACTGCTGCTCGTTCCTGTAATCTTGTTGGCCGCGCGCTCCGTCCTCACTGTTATCTTTCATTGCACATCCGCATTCCACAGTAGTGGAGGGCTTCCGGGGGCCAAGGGGGCCCCACGCCGCACTAACCGAGTCCACCTCAGCATGGGCTGTGGGTGCGGCGGAAAAAGGCGGCTCCCAACGTCCGCGCATGACGCACGCAGCCGCGTATCTATCCCCACCTTCCCCCCCGCCTCCGGGCTCCGACCAATATAGCAAGACCGCGTATAAAGCAAGCCATCTTAACCCAGGGCAAGAAACGCGTCGGGGTTTTGGCTCCTGATCGAAAGCAGCCGGCCGCCGGTGCACAAGCGAGGAAGGTGGATAGAGAGAGAGGAGGGAATCGAGGGCAGAGGCTGAGAGTAGCGCAGAAGCCCTGCTGTACGGCCAGCCATGGCGGCGAAGGCGAGGGTCTCGCTGACGGTTTTGCTCGCCGCCGCGACTTGGGCGTGCTTATCAGTCGTGGCTGCCTCCGCCTTCGACGTGCCGACCGTGGCCTTCGAGGAGCGGTTCTCGCCGCTCTTCGGCGACGGCAACCTCGTCCGCTCCTCCGACGACAGGAGCGTCCGCCTCCTGCTCGATCGCCAGTCCGGTACGTGGGGCATCATCTTCTCGCAGAGTTTTTTTTAATCCTTCCTTCCTGCACCCTTCCCTTCATAGCATGTGCGGATGACGCCATGAGTCTTGCATCCTCTGTTCTTGCCGGACACGGTCTCTGATAAGCTGCTCGTCCCGCGCGCGCAGGTTCCGGGTTCATTTCATCGGACTACTACCTCCACGGCTTCTTCAGCGCGTCCATCAAGCTGCCCAAGGACTACACGGCCGGCGTCGTCGTCGCCTTCTACGTGAGTGTTCCTTCTCAATCAATCGATGCTGCAACGTTTGGATTCGATTCCATCTCGGAACATTCCTGCCCAAAGGGACCTTTTTTTTTTACTTTACTACTACTCCTATAGTAGCGTATACCCGCCGCCGCTCTTTTGGAACCGTTGGTTCGTGCTTGGTCACATGGCGTGTCAACACGGATTCAGCAACCGCCCGCCGGCGAGCCATGGCAAGTTGCCGGTGCTGTGCGCCCATGTCCTGCGCCGCAGAGCACGCCAGAGCGCGACCCACATGGGCTGCTTGGACTTTGGAGCCCGGAAAGGCTGCGCCGCCTGGACCCGGGAATAAATGTTCCCCTCTTCAGTCATTCACGGCCCCCCTGATGATTGATTATTAGGCGCACCAAAAAAATAGTTAATGCTACTGAATCGATAGTCCTCCGTGTTTGGTTAAGTTTTACTGCTGCTATTCACACGCCACTAGTACGCCAGTGATTACAGTGAATGATGTTTCGGTGGTAGATGGAATATTGATCCAACCGCTCTGTGTAGTTGTTCGAGCTTCCAACATTCAGAGATTCCAACTAACACATGATGATGAAACTTTGAATTGCCTTGACTTCCTTACGACTGTAGTACTCATAGAACATCATCAGTGTATAATGCTCGTGTTATCGATCCTTCTGGTGCTGCAGCTGTCTAATGGGGACGTGTACGAGAAGACGCACGACGAGCTAGACTTCGAGTTCCTGGGCAGCCGGTGGGGCGGGCAGTGGCGCGTGCAGACCAACGTCTACGGCAACGGCAGCACCAGCCACGGCCGGGAGGAGCGCTACCTCCTCCCGTTCGACCCCACCCTCGAGGCCCACAGCTACTCCGTCCTCTGGTCTCCCACCCACATCATGTACGCATCACGTAATCACCAGTAGTAGTGCTAAACTACACACGTACCCGGCCCACACACACACTCTCTACATTGATCAGCAGCGGATTAATTATTGACTGCGTGCGTGTTCGTAATCGTGCAGTTTCTACATCGACGACACGCCGATCCGGGAGGTGATCCGGCACCCGGACATGGGCGGCGACTTCCCGGCGAAGCCGATGGCGGTGTACGCCACCATCTGGGACGGCTCCGCGTGGGCCACGGACGGGGGCAAGTACAAGGTGAACTACAAGTACGCGCCGTTCGCGTCCGACTTCTCCGAGCTGGCCGTCGTCGGCACCCGCGCCGACCCGGTGCTCCGCGTCCCGCGCCACGGCGGCGGCGCCGCGGCGGCCAACCAGGACCTCCTCGGGCTCATGACGGCTGACTACGCCGTCATGACGCCGCAGAAGCGCGCGGCCATGCGCGCCTTCAGGGCACGGCAGATGACGTACACGGTGTGCTACGACGCCGTTCGGTACGCGGACGGGCCGTTCCCCGAGTGCGACAACTCGGACCAGGAGAGGGAGGCATTCTCGGCTTGGGGCGAGTCCAAGACCGTCGTCATGAGGCCCCGCGCCCGCGGCCGCCGCCGGGGACGCAAGGCCGGCGCTGGCGCCAGGGGACGCGCTGACTTGTCAAGCAGCTGAGGGTTTACAACAAGAAGGAAAAAAAAAAGCCCAGGGTTTCTTGCACAACAATGGTTAAGGTGATCGGTTGATCCGGTATTGTAGTAATTCGATTCGTTTTCATTTTTTGGCCGATCCATATGCAGGTTTGTAAAGCTAGGTGTAAGGACTAGCTAGTCGGGATTAATGCATTATGATTCTTTGATTCCTTGGGTGGCAGATAATAAAATGGTTATTATTTGGAGTACTACTACAATACGAAGTACTATACAATCGAAGCATTAACATTACTGGCAAACGCGACCCTAACCTAATACACCTTGAAATCGAACTCACTATCCTTGCATATTTGCATCAAATTGTATTAGCACAAGTCATAAATCCAGATCACATCACATCATTTGGGATATAATACAAAGATAAAAGGTGGAGATAAAGATTAGCAGTAGGTATGTTTCTGTCTAACAAGATTTTTGAGCAGCGTGAATGATTAATCACGGGATTCGGTATCTGTGGTGTTTGGGGCGATCCAACAACGGACAGGAGCCTGACAACTGGCGGAGTTGGTGTCTTGTGACCTGATCGGTACGGTTACCTTCTTTCAAATCACGCGTTTGGTCACACAGACACGACCTCCTATGTCCCTCCCCCTTGTACCGGCCGCAGCTGTTGTACTACTGCCGTGTAACGCTAGCGTGCATAGTACCAGCACCCACCACCACCATCGCCACAGAACCACTAACTTGCTCCTGTGTCTTTTCTGCTCGTCTCCGCATCTTTCGCTTCGTTTTTGTGCCGGCCATTAATAAGACTGCTGGTTGAATGTTTCCACCTACTAGGTTTAGGAGTTAGGGCCCTGTTTTTTTTTCCGTAAATGGTCATGTTGATATGGCCTTGTTTAGATCTACTTATTTACCATACTGTTCTTACTTTTGTTGAGCTACCACTATGTTTGGCTGATATACAAGTTGGCTGATTCCGATGGATTAAATAGTATTTTGTGGTAGAGAATAAACTGAAACAAGTTAAAATAAACTGAAAGCAGTTCAAGACCACTTAAAAAGAATTTGTACATATTGACCTCTTATAGAAAACGCGTAAATCTTTTGTGTGATCGAGAAAAAAATACATATTGACCTCTAGCTAAGTTTACCTGCCTCCATTTAGTTTTCTAACCGATAAAGTTTAACTAGTGGATCCAAATAAAACCTAATCGGATTCATGTAAAGTTTTACTGCAGAACAGGAAATGCATGACCTCTATGTATGTAGTGGCACTGATCCACTAATACGGGTATGATTTGACGAGGTAAACATATTCACCAGAGAACATTTTACCTTACCATCGTCGTGGACATTGACTTGCATGCCTCCTACCGTCGCAAATAGATAAAAACCTGCTTCTGATGTGCTTATTCTGGCGTGCATATCATCCGATTCCAACGTTTTTATTTTAAAATCAGAGAAGGAAATGTTGACAGATGAATGGGCACATTGCATGGGCATGAAAGATGTGGATCGTTTCGACAAGGCCCTGGACGAGATGCAGCCCAACTTAGGCCTTCCTAGCTATCAGATCCCTCAGGCACGCCTTTGGGCTGTTGGGCAGTTGGACAACTAACCAACGCGCCGGCGGAACAGGTCGCACGAGGAGGGGTGGGGGTCCGTCGTCCTCTTCGCAACTTTGGCACTTCGCCCAGCTCTCGCTTTCGCAGGGAATCGTCCTGAGATTCTGCGGTCGCCAATGCGCGCTTGCCCTCTGCTACATCACCTTTCTCTTTCCTGGAATCCTACTGCACACTTCACTGTGACTGGCACTGCGGCATTCGCTTCGCTTGTGCTAGCTGTTCCTCTGTGCAGCTAGCTCCAAAGATCTCCAACAGTCCAGGTGTGAGCGTTGAGTGTGTGACGCTTCGCGCTGGAGCGCGCAAGCGTCCGAGCTCGTCAGGCCGCGCCCGATGCTTGCCGCAGCTGATCTAGCTAGTTTGAGCTCAAAAGTACGCTGACGGCGAATGAAAGACAGCGACGGCAGCAACAGGCGAGGCTGCCCAAGGCAGCTTTTCTGCACGGCGATCTCAATCTGCTCAAAGTGGAAAAAGGCGAGCCACCCCTCGCGGACGTCGAGGGACAATGATACGGGCAGGGATTAGTAGAGGGTTATAATTGAGTTTCTTTTCTCCTGTTATTGAGCCGAATTATTGGATACTTTCCTGTTATTTTTTTGTTGGGGGGACGATTATTATATGTACTGTACCCTACAGAGTACAGACTGTTTATTTGTTAGGCGAGACTGGAGAGGGAGTCCAGCTCCTTATCCTCACGAACTGATCCCCCACGCCACAAACTTCTCAATAGCGTGCGAGACCAGCCCGCTGCATGCAGTGCCGCGCGTCGTGCGGATTATTCCTCGTTTCCTACTTGTATTTCCTCGCACGACGATGACCGGCAGGAACAGGAAGCTACTAGCACGTTTTACTTCGTTACCCGCTGTGGCATCTTCACGCCGAGCTGCTGGTGTGTGTGGTGTGGCATGGACGAGGAACATTGAAAAAGGGCGGCATCACTTGACTCCGGGTAGCTAGGTCGGACATGGACGCGACCGGCTACACTACATCTGCCGCGCGCTCGTCACCCAGGGACCGAGTAAATATAACGACGAGTCAGTCACGTGTGTAAGCGATTATTCCCCAGCCAGAGTTCACTCATCATCAGCCAACCGCCGATGGAGGAGATGACGAGCGACCCGGGCGGACACGACGACGTGGACGCGCGCGTTCGGCTCGGTGCGGTGACAGCGTAGCCCGGGCCCGGTCGGTCAAAGCCGACGAACCTAAGGAAACGAAACGAGCTAGTCCGTCAGGCGGTGATTGGGTGGCGCAATGGAACTGCTCACTGTTCCCTTTCGGCCTCCTCGCCTGATTCCGGCGTCCCGATGGATTCGCTGCTGGTTTTGCGACCCGCCCGAGAGAATCACCGCGCTAGGGCCAGGCTTACCCCCGCGTCGCTGTCCGGCGGAGTGCGTGGAAAGCGACGGCACTTTGGAAAGACCAGGCGATATATGCCGATATATATCGTCTCGGCTAAACGAGGTGCAGCTAGCCACGTACTACCCTGGGAATTTGGTTTTGGGAAAGGACCATCTACCCTTTGCGAGCGACCAAACCCAAACGCTACGGTCGTTAGTGGGAAGGATCAACTTGTCACCACAATTTTCTTTTTTTTTTGTTAGATTAAGACGCAACTACTCTGACCAAGTTGTTTCAGGTATTCAGCTGTTCTGGTCGCCAGCCCTCCCCAGGTACAGAGAGTAGAGAGAGAGAGAGAGTGTTTGGAAATCGGCGCAAGGTACTGTTGCTTCTTCATATCTAACCTGGAATCCCGGTCAGTTCTTGCGTACGTGTGGCTCTCCTGCAGGGTCTCTTGAAAAAAAAAATCATCGGCATCTACCTGAAACAGTCGTCTTCCTATCTGCAGCGTTTTGCTACATGTGGATGAGGTGAGCCTAGAAGCTACATCACGGGTGATTAAACACATGTGCGTATATAGGGGCAAAGGTTAGATTGAACTCAAAGTCAATGTACTATGACATTAACATCATCAAAAGCTGCCTTTTGGAGTATTAATTTTCTTCTCAACTCCTAGTGGTATGTTTTTTATTTGATAAGTCCTAGTGGTATGTTTGTATGGGCTGGCCAATGCAACTTGGCAGAGCTAAAGTGAAAGGGCAAAAAACAACATATCAAGCGGGGCAGACAGGCCACTTTGCTCCCCCACTTCAATTATTTGCTTCCACGTCATCTCCTCTTATTCAAAGCATGGAATCTTTCCTTATTTTACAGGGGGACAATCCCTACTCCAAGCAACGCAAAAGCCTACGTAGCTGCTCTGTGGTGCGGTACTTTCCTCAGATCAAGGTTGCTGTCCTTTAGAATTTGCTGGTACAATTTAAGGTAGAAAAACATTTCTTGCTACTAGTAATATTCATTATTGATTGAGACATCTATAGTAATATATAGTGAAGTATTTTGTTCTGTTTATTACTCCATCTGGCAGTTTCACCTATGTCCGATACACTTCATACCTCAAATGTTACAGCGCAGGTGAAT